>APFE030946957.1:0-32596 GCA_000404065.3 Pinus taeda | reverse complement strand
ATTTTCTGCATGTGATTTACGTGGAAATATTTCTTATAAATGATTATGGATCACAGAAGCCTCAATTCAACCAATAAAAAATTAGTTATTTAATTATTATTATTATAGTTTTTGTATCTCAAATTTTTCTATTGAATATTAAATCTGTAATATAAATTTAATAATACTAATATTATTTAATATTAAATGAAATTATTTTATTAATCTTATTTATTTCTTAATTCAAAAATAATATTAATTATTAAATTAAAATTCTTCTTAATCGTGTGTCAAAGGCTTAATTAGTTATTTCAATTTTTTAGTCAAACTAGTTGTTATTTCTAATAGCTAGTTAGCTGCTCTCATCATCTATTTATTCCATTTCCTAGATCTGATTCCTCATCTTGTCCTGAAGATGAACCACACTGGCTAGTTCGAAATGCGTCGACGGGATTTTATTTTATGTGATTTTTACCGAAAATGTTGTTACAAATAAAATAATTATTATGAATTTTATTACTTTTAAAATATTAATGATGTTATTAAGCATTATTGAAAAAACATAAAACTTTTATTGATAAAGAATCTAAGGGGTATTATAATGTTATTATAATAATATAATAATAAGAACTTCCCTGATGGGGGTGCAACATGATAATGATGGTGGTATAGGCATTCGTGTCCTCCACCATAGCAGCTGCTATTATGTTGAGTATTGAATTCGTGGGTTGGTGTGGCCACCCCCATGCATGCATTCACATGGAGACTAAATCGTTTTGGAAACTTCTTGGGGAGGATAAAACGCCAGAAAAGTTTTTATGGACTGTCAGTTTGGGAGTACCTCGACCCCCTACCTTTACTGGTAGACCAGTGGCTTTGCCCTGGAGCCACAAAGTGGTAGGCTAGGTGGAGAGTTTGTCCTGGAGAAAGAATGTTGTGAACAAGCAAGAATGTATACTTGGTGGAATATGGACACCAATTCGAGGGTTAAACCTTGTTTTCTAGTTCGATCTTGTCGTTAGGAGATTGAAGTTGTTCTTAGTTTCTTCAACTTATCGACTACTTGGAACTACCTGTAATCGAAATTTGTGTCTCATCATTTTCATGGGAACTCTAACCCCTATCAAGATTCTTAGATATACAACTATGTTATGGGCTAAAATTAGACCTTCTCAGAGGGGTTTTGTGCTAATCATGGAAACAAAAATTTACTTATTGCTTGGATTTATTGCTGGAAAGGTGGTACCTACGGTTCAATTGGTTTGGCCTTTAGGCCTAAGAGGGGCTTTTATTATACTTCAATTGTTCCTTCAATGTATGTCTAGAGTCTTGTTGCGAGGATTTATTGTGTTGTTGGTCCTATCTTTGTGTACCATCCAACTCTATAGTTGGGTTTAAAACTGGGTTTGATAGTCATTGTCTTTAGGGATGAGTATATCAGTAAGTTTTTTGTCTAGATATTTTCCTGTAGTATTAAAGGGTGGTATTGCTCCATTGGTGGCTCTATCCCTAGCAGGATTTATAGATTTGTGAATGTGTCTTGGTTCAACATTTGGCTTGTAGGTAGGTACACTAATTCTATTGATGAAAGTATAAGTTGGCCCATAGCTTAGGCGTTCGGTTGGAATGGTGATAACTATGGTGTTATCATGCTAGTTTTTGGGCCTAAGATAGGGCCTCTATTTGATTCAACTAACTAGTGGGTTTCCTTTTGGAATTTTGTAGAAATTTACTACCTGATTTGTGGTTTTCACCGTGAGAATTCACTTGCGATCATCGAGCAAAGAATATGGCCATGGGGTCTCAAGTGTACTGTGAATTGGTAATTCATTGTTCTCTTATTCTGGTTTTCTAGTTTGTTTCAGGGTTATTTTTGAATGGACTAGTTATTATTGTGGTCTTAATTATAAAGCTCCCAACTTAAATCTAAAGTCGAGAGCTTTGGAGTGCTTTATTTGTTGTTCTTTAATTCACGAGTGTTTGTACTTTCTTTGAGATACACCCTTGTTAGCTAGCCATCATGCAAAGGTAGCATATGTGAAGCCAAAGAGGAAAGGGAGGTGATAATTGAGGCCCTTAGAGTGATAGAGGCTAGAGCAGTCAGATATTGAAGAGTGCAGAGAGGGTTGACAACAGTGCAGAAAGACAGAGTCAACAGAAGTGCAGAGTTTTCAGTCGACAGAGGCAATAACAGTCAAATACTTTAATGACAAAGGCATCATTCTGATTCAGGTTGGATGTTTTTTGTTTCTGGAGTTGTTGGAGAAACAACACTAGAGAGAAGTGTTGCATGCAGAACATTCCAAAGGTTCAGGATCAAGATTGAGTTGAATTCCTTTCTTGTTGAGAGGGAGTGTTGAAAATAGCAACAAGAAATGATAAAAATAGAATCTAGAAATTTCAGTTTAATTTTTCCTTGAATTAAACTGACAATTAAAATCGAATTCTATTCTCATAGCAACTTGTAATAGTTAACTAGAGTGATTTTACTTAGTTAACTTAGGAATTTTGAGTTGGAAGTCTTTCTTTAGTCATGTATATGTTCCCCCTATATTATAGGGGTCCAGGATGAGTTAAGTATGAGTTGTAAGTAGTTAACTCAGTTTACTGAGTTAAGTCCAGTTAAATTAGTTCCAAACTATTTGAGGAACTAATAGTGAGTTAATAGTCAGTTGGTGCACTAATGCATTAACTAGTGCTACTCCAGTTAACTGAAGAGTCCCTCATCAGAAACTCATTCATGTCGATTTTGAGAAAGACCCAGTTGAGACTAGAGTGTAGGGACATTGTACTATTTGTTGTATAATTTTCTAAGTTGTATAGATGGTGCATGCAACCAGGAACTCAACCTTGAAGGGATTGCGCAGTTTTGGATGCACTAGTTTCCCTTTAAGATGAATTATTCAGCCATAGGAATTGTGCAAGGAAATGAGACTTGGAGACAAGGAGAATTGGCAAAATGTTGGCCAAGAGTTTGCTTGTGAGTTGGATATTGATTTTACTAAGTGGTGGGATTGTTCTTGTGAGAACAAGCATTGTATTATCATCTTGAATTTTTGGTTAATATAATACAGATAGTGGAGTTTTGAGTTGTGGCTTTCCCCAGATATTTATTGTGTTATGTGCCATTGATGTTCTTCCTCTTGTCAATTATTGTTTTGCTCGATCTTTATGTGTTTCCACTGTAAAGAGTAGAAGTAGATTCTTGTCTCTTATTTTAGTAGATTACATGAGCTTGTGAATCTAAATGAAATACTACACATTTTAGAGAGCACATTCAACCTAGTGTTGCCATGCATTTTTGCACATTTTGTATTACAAATCTCTTCTTAGACTCGTACATAACCCTTCGGATTAAGGGGGGGAATGTTGGACACCTAATTCGCTAAGGGTTAAGGTGTGGGAGCTGAATGGTCAAAGGAATCCAAGAGACGTTGGAAGATGAATCCAACAGTCACAAGAATGTATTATAAATGTACATCTATGTTAATAGTAAAGGAAATTAATTGTTCTATCATTCATAATTGTTCACATCCCATGTGGATCTGACACTAGTTATTACTGTGGTCTTAATTATAAAGCTCCCAACTTAAATCCTAAGTCAAGAGCTTTGTAGTGCTTTATTTGTTGTTCTTTAATTCATGAGTGTTTGTACTTTATTTGAGATACACCCTTGTTGGCTAGCCATCATGCAAAGGTAGAGTATGAGGAGCCAAAGAGTAAATGGAGGTGATTGAGGCCCTTATGGCTAGAACCGAGACCACTACCATGCTCAAGAGGCCACAAAATCCTTCCATTCACCCATCCCTGAAGACATCCATAATGAGATGCATAATTTAGAAGCAATGGAAGCAATATAATGACATGCAATGTCTAAATCATAACTTTCGAAGGAATTTTGGCAATTGATAATGGATCCTAGTCACACCAAGGGCTACAAGAAGTAGTATTTTTTAGGCATTATTTGTAACCACCCCTCCAACATTTACCCACTTTCATTGGCTTGCCAGGGTAAACATGAGTTGAAGCCTACTATTACATGACTCATTCTCCTAAGTACAATTAAGGAAGTGGAATTCACAAATTAGAACCTTACTGACCTTCCTCAAGAGCTACAGGACACCTAGAAGCTAAGCTACCACTCCTAGTGCCCAAACCCTAAGCTGGAATGTTTTTTCAGTGACCTAGGCTCCCAATCGCATTCATTACAACGCCTCCATGTGATTGAGGGCCTCCAACCACATGCATAAGCCTATCGGGCTGTGGTTAAGACCTAGATTCCTCAGTATAGAGGGTGTGGTCCTGGATATGAGCCTAAATTCCAGGTCAACATCCATACCACTGCCCATAACTCAATAAAACTTTCCAGGTTGATAAATAACATCAGGACAAAACCATTCATACCAAACTTGATCAAAGACTTGACCTAGCTAGGCCTAGCCATGATAGTCATTTCATCAAACATATGGTGAACATGTAATCTACAAGTCATGAATGCATATCTGAACATAGGGGTCTGATACTTATCCCAGAATCACCAAGAAGGTCTAAGGTCTAATGCCCTCTCATAATATTTGCAATAAATTTTTTTTATCTCATGCATTCATTAACCATTCATCACTAATAAAAACATGTCAAGAACCATACCTAGAACTTGTTATGGAACCATGTTTGTAACCAACATATAACCTAAATAATAACCATGATAGAACAACCATCAAAACCACATAATAACAAGTACAAGTACTCATGAATTATGATAGGAAAAGATCTTATATCAACATTTTCAAAAGCTAACCAAGTTAGGGACTTCCACATACCACGTGACCATAGATTGGGCTGAACCAAATCTTTCTTTCAGTTAGTCACCCCAGTGCCATATTCTAAGCATGAATGTGGGACTCAAGACAAAAACAATCAGGGCTTCCTAGAGATTAAACCACCTCCACCCTCATGCTCTCGTGATGTTATCAAAATTGGTCAAGGGATCACATAGGCAAACCAATACATAAACAACTAGGGGTTCCCAGAGATCAAACCACCTCAACCCTTAGGCTACTGTGATCCCACCAAAATCGGTCAAGTGATCACTAAGCCCAAAACAAGCTTGGATGCCTCATAATTTATTCACCAATATCTTGAGGAATTTTCCTATATCTACCCACTTTTCGAGGGATTCCTGGAGATTAAACCACCTCCACCCCCAACCCTTGGGATTTTTCTTGAGACCACCTCACCTAGTTCAAAAACCATTCAGGAATCCAATTCTTAACCAATTTAAAGAACCTCATCACACCATGGCTATTCGGAAATTGCAAGGCAAGGTTGAAACCACTGTAACACCTAGAAAAACCCAAGCCATTGACAGCAAGAGAACCAAATACACGCATGCATGTACCATGAATTCACAAACTAGCTAGGAAATCACACATGCAAGCTATGATAAATTAGATAAAATCTTGCATAAAGACTGTCTCCCTTGCTATAATGATAAATGGTTCACTCATAGATTATTTCTCAATCTCCATAGGACTAAGACAAGGTTGCACTTTGTCTCATCTATTCCTCATCATTATAGATGTCATGTCCATAAAACTTACTTGTGCTCGTGATCACAGTCTCATATCTGGATGCAAAATCGTTGATAGGGTCCCCCTCTCCCATTTAATGTATGTGGACAACATGCTCACAATTGGAAAATCAAACCCTTAAAAAAAACCCATGTTATCTTCAACACCCCCTCTGATTTTAGACTCGCCTCCGGCCTTCTCGTGAACCAATTAAAGTCCAATCTAATCTCCAGTGAGCCTGATGCGGACGAGATCAAGGAGATCTCCAATATCTTTTAGGTAAAATTCACTCACTTGGACAATTGTTTCACTTACTTGGGATTTTTCCTTAAACCAAATGGATACAAAAACAAGGACTGGGACTCGCTTCTTGACAAAATTGGTAAGTGACTAAAACAGTGATCTCATTGATGGATCTCTTTGGTAGGGCGCCTTATTCTTGTCAAGTATGTTCTGCACAACATTCTCATCTACTAGATGCACAGTTTCAAACTTCCCAAAGGACTTGTCCATAATCTCAACGCCATTATCTCAAGTTTCATATGGGCTGGCACACAACTGAAACACAAATTTTGTTGAAGAATGTAACTAGGTTCGGTCATCATAATTGTATTTAAGTCATAATGAAATGTATTATCAAAATAAAGAAAAAGGAATTATTATTATTATTATGACTTATTAAAGCATGGGTTTCATGTGTGGGCCATCATGTTTTAGGTCAAAGTCCCCACTGAGGACTTCTTGGTTTCATATTAAGTCATTAGAGTCATTGTCCATTTAAAGAGACCCTTTTTGGACAATTGAGTCATGTAAAAAGAATTATTATTGAGTAAAATATGTAATTTTTGACCTCCACACCAAGTCAAACCTTACCTAATCAAGTCAGCCTACATGAGGGTAAATCGAACTCCAGAAAAGGGTATATATAGAGTGCAGCTTGATTCATATGGAGGAGACAATCTCACAAGTTCAATATACAAGTAGAATAAGCAGAAAAAGTGTGATATTCCTAGAGAAGAAGAAGTATTGTTGGAAGGTCGAATTTTTGGGTCATCTCTCTTTCTCACGTGTGAATTTGTTGGGTTACTTCTAGAAAGTCGAAGTATTGCATCAAGATCGAACTTCTTTTGTTGTTGGGGAGATCGAAATTTTGTTGCTGCAAGATCAAAGTGCTAGGTCGAAGTTGTTGCTGGAAGGTCATCATCTGTAAAAGTAAGGAAGGCTAACTTGGTGATTGGAGGAAGTTTGTGTTTAGGTCGAGTCTTGGATCATCTTGTAAAACTAATAAAGGAAGAGTTGTTCACTGGGTTTTCCCCTAGATAGGGATTTTTCCTTGGCGATCCACCTACATCTGGTGTCTTTGATCTTTGTGTTATGATTTGGGTAATTTCTTGATGAACTAAGTTAAAAGAAGAACATAAGAAAGTTAATAAGAACATAAGAATATCACAAGTAATTATCAACATAAAGAAATATTTCTTCCTATCTGATTTTCCAACATGGTTTCATAGCTAAGGTGAAGAAGAAGGAAAAAGGTAGCCTGAATATCTATTGAAAGGAGAAGTTTTAAGAAGTTTGAATAAGGGTCATCAAAGAAAAGGATCATATAAGAATTTAAGCCTACTATCTTCAAGAACAATGTCTAACTTAATGAAGGGAGAAAACAAATTAGAAGGAGCATCCAATTACAGGGCATGGGAAAAGAAGATAGATCTCATCCTCGAGAGAATAAAGTATTGGATCTAGTCAAAGGAAAAGTAAAGAAGCCTACAAATGAGTCAAGTGATGCAGAAAAGGAAATATTAGGAGAAACAAAGATATTGGCCATGACCCTAATGGTGAATGGAATAAAGGATAACCTCATCTCATATATATTCAACATAGATTCCGCTCAAGATATGTATGAGGCCTTATCCAAATTATTCACAATCAAGAATCTTGGTTAAATTGCAAGTCTTAAGAATGAACTAAGAACTATAAATATGTCAAAGGAAGACATTGTGGCATCCTTCTTTGTAAGAATAACTAGAATCAGAGATGAACTCTAGGCAATAGTTGAGATAGTACCTAAAAAGGAGCTTGTAATCGCTGCACTTCTAGAATTACCAACATCTTGGAGTGCCTTTTCATCAGGTCTCAACAGTTGGAAGGAAAATTCGAACAATTATGGAATGCATGTAGTCAAGAAGAAGTCATAATTTCATTAGTAAGAAACAAAGAGAATGAAGAAGAGAAAATTTTAATTTCCTATTCCGCTCATCACAAGAACAAAGGAACCTTCAAGAAATATAAAGGGCTTAGAAGGGAGGTAGACCTATCCAATATTGAATGCTACAATTTTCATAAGAAGGGTCACTATAGAAGCAATTATCCTCAGATTCCGAGAAATAAGAAGAGAGAAAGGGAACATGAAAATGTTGTTGATGAAGGACCACCAAAGAAGAACAAGACAGAAGAATCCAGAGTCAAAGACTTATTTTCTAAGGACTCTTAGGGAATCTATCCCCTATATATCCTTCTACTCTAAAGTTTTGAAATTTTTTATTTGTACTTTGATTTTTAGTACTTATATGTTTAACATGCTTTGGAAAAACATTTTTGAATTGTTTGTTAAAGTTGTAGGTATCCCTCAAGATTGGATTAAGAGGGAGCCCTCACCATTTTTCCAAAGATAAGTATCTTACTTTTTTTATTATCTTTTTGGTTTTCCTTTTCCTATCTAAATGTGTTTGTATTAGATGTTAATAACATTTCTTTTCATATTTTCCTTGTCTAGGAAAATCTTGATGACATGCTTAAGGGCTATGGAGAAGAACTCACAAGACAAAGCATGATAGAAGTTCTATTGGAATTGATGTCCTATAAGGTTTTTCTAGAAAATAATTTAAAGGTATGTTTTAGACCATAATTCTTGTTCTCTTCGTGATAAAGGTATATTCATTCATTCTAATAAATCTGCTTTACATTACTAACAAGTGTTACATCTACGACTTTTGAATCGTAAAGATTCTTATTTGGGAGATTAATCATTAGATTGAATCTACCCTCATTAAAATCATCATATTTGTGGAACCATAAAAGGTTCTCTGTAAAACCCTAACCTAAGGGAATGTCAATGTGAAAAACCCTAGTCTACTTAGTGTTACTGATGAAATCTAGAAAATACTATTATTTTGATGTTTGGGGTTTTGTTAGTAATGCCATGTTTTGAGTCTTAGTATTGTTATGGAAACCCTATTCCTTTAGGGTTGTATATTCCTAGACCTTGAAGTTTTGGTAAATTAGGGTTTATGAACAAAACCCTTATATATCGAGAGTAAGCTCCTAGGAATAAAACCCTAGGTGTATGTTTGTCTGTTTGATCAAAACCCTAGCCTAATCAATTTCATTATATGTCTGGCTTTAAATGTATTTATATTTGTGTCTTTGGTTTGTCCAATATATGTTATGATATACTTGTGCATGATCATCATAGATAGATATATGTGCTAACTTAATTGTTGATTCTCATAGTATGTAAATTATAGGGTTTGTAACTAAATCCTAGTAGAAGTTTGACATTCTAGGATATGGTAATATGGTAATATTATTTCCATTATGATAAAGGGTTTACAACAAACTCTAATATAAGTTGGTCATTTAGTTGAAACCTTAGATTATGTTGTGATTGGTTTTGATTGTTGACATCTAGGCTTAGTGTGTCTAAGATATGAATTCTAAAATTGTTAGATGCATTGTAAGTGTTCTTGTTTGAATTGCTTCTAGAGTTTGCAATATATTATAGTAGAGTATGTCGTATCTCTGGAAGAAATATTGAGGCCCTAGATATAATGAGATTGGTATCTTGATTGAGTTACTGATGTGATCTAGGGTTTATAACCTAACCCGAAATTGTAGTTTAAAAGTATGTGTCTCTTGCTTATTGTGAACCTAACTAAGTTCAGGTATTTGATGTATAAAGTCTGATGCTTCCATTATGATTTTGATATGGTTATCTTCATAAATATGTATTTGGTTGTACTTGTTGTCTAAGTTGTGCAAGTACATAATCTTCAAGATGATGGTGGTGTTCGTTGGTAAAGTTGATTTGATTGATAAGCATGATGAAGAAAGTTATATGAATGATGATGATCAAGATGACTTTGATATGAAGGATGGAAGCCATGAAAGCTTCTCCGATGTTATGGAAAAGAAGTTGATCTCCCTAAGTTAAGAGCGAGTATAGATAAAATAAAGGGTATATCTCCCAAGTTGAGAGGGAGGACATGTTGTAGTCATGATGGACACCTTGATGAAGAAATTGGAGAATGTATATTGAGGTGTTGCTGAAAGAAGAAAAGAAGGATTTGGTTGTAGAATATTTTGTTGCATGTGAAGTAGGAAAGGAAGTTGTATGATTGAGGAAACCTTTATCAAGATTTGTTTGGGAAGCCTCTAAGTCCTATTGTGATAAATTGTGAAGCAGCATCAAGATGATTGAAAGCCCTGAAGGTTCGTGTTTACTTATGTGTAAGGTTGTTACCAATTCGGGTTGTGATTGTTCAGATAAATCTCTCAAAGTTTTGGAAGCATGCTCGATGATACCGATCTATTTGATCGAGAGAGATTTGATGTGTTGAGGCATTGTGTATGCCTGAGAGGACATCTGGGCAGCCTGTGTGTTGATGTCTAGTTCCCGAAGAAAGGAGGGTGGCATTGGTCATAGAGCTTAGACCTTGCACTTCGTACCTAGTTCCTTGGGTTGATGGTTACCAAGTAAGCCTAATGGTACCTAGAGAGGCTAAAAGCTTTAGTCCATCTTAGTCCCACCCATATAGATTTCCCTGATCAAGAATCTAGTCTGTGGCACCGTGTGTTCCTAAACTCTTCATGGTTCTGTGTTTTGAGATCTTCCATGTACTTGGATATGTATGTATGAATACCTCCCTAGTTAAGAGGGAGTGTTGAAGAATGTAACTAGGTTCAATATTCATAATTGTATTGGAGTGATAATGAAATGTATTTATCAAAAGAAAGTTTAAGGAATTATTATTATCATTATTATTATTTTGATGTATTAAAACATGGGTTTCATGCTTGGATCATCATGTCTTAGGTCAAATTCCCCATTGAGGACTTCTAGGTTTTATATTAAGTCATTAGAGTCATTGTCCAATTAAAGAGACCCTTCTTGGGCTTTTGAATCATGTAAAAAGAATTATTATTGAGTAAAATATGTAATTTTTCACCTCCACACCAAGTTGGCCCTTACTTGTCGGCCTACATGAGGGTAATTCAAAATTCAGAAAAGGGTATATATGGAGTGCAATTCGATTTGTTTGGAGGAGACAATGTCACAAGTTTGATATACAAGCAAAAAAAGTGAAAAATTCCTAGAGAAGAAGAAGTATTGCTGGAAGGTCGAATTTATGGGTCATCTCCCTCTCACATGTGTCAATTTGTTGGGTTGCTTCTAGAAGTTCTAAGTACTGCATTAGGATCAAAGTTCTTTTTCTGTTGGGTTGAAATTATGTTGTTGCAAGGTCGAAGTGTTAGGTCAAAGTTGTTGTTGGAAGGTCATCATCTACAGAAGTAAGGAAGGGTTGACTTGGTGATTGGAGGAAGTTCGTGTCTAGGTCAAAGAGTCTTGGATCATCTCGTGAAACTAATAAAGGAAGAGTTTTTGACTAGGTTTTCCCCTAGATAGGGGTTTTGCCTTGGTTGCCTGCCTACATCTATTGTCTTTGATCTTCATGTTATGGTTTTGGTAATTGCTTGATGAACTAAGTTACAAGAAGAACATAAGAATATCACAAGTAATTATCAACATAGAGAAGATCTTTTTGCCTTTCTGATTTTCCAACAAATTTCATCTTGCCAGTTTGGAGATGCTCAACCTTACAGTCAAATAAGACGGATGGGGACTCTTGGAAATTACCTCCTTTAACTTAGCACCGCTTCTTTAAAACTTTTGGAGAGCAATTTTTAATTCTGGTCTATGGAATTGAATTATCAAGTCAAAATACCTCCAGAACAAAGACCTCATCAGTTGGATTTGTGCTAGTGCTCTGAATCCTCGCAACTGCTCGATATCACGGCACAACCTCCTCCTCACCAAGCATTGGCTTTTTGGGAATCTGAAATGGGATGTTGGTTCAGGATCCACCCCAAAGATTGGATTGGACACCTCTCTAGCTTAGTAGGTCCACATATATTATCCCCTCCTCTTGCTAATTTTTTGCATAATCAATGTTTTTTTTGTGATACATGACACAGAGAATGAATATCTCTCCTCTCCTACAATTACACATTGGAAAGAGGAAGAAGAGGTCGATGGAGAAGAGGAAGAAGCAGCACTGGTTTGTGCCATTTGAATGAGAATTGCGATGAATGGATAGACAGGCTAATGAATGGATAAAATGGCAGACAGAAAATAATAAGTAGATGACTGAAGCAGGCAGATATTTCAAATTGAAGCAGGAAAATAGATCAGATCGCGGAGCTCATGAGGCTTCAGATTGCCTAGAACTAATCAGTGAGCGTAATTAGATTATTGAAGGGCAGGTGGGTGCACTAAAATGCCAAGACGCCTTGTAAATTTTGTGGAAATTATGCTTCACCAATAATTAAATATTCTAGCCCTGGAAATTTCGTAGATCTATCCCATCTAAACATAAAGGATTTATGGGCCCTCGTATATTGAACGGCATTGTCAAAGCCAATTTCTTGGAAATTATGTCTCGAGTTTTCCAGTGGTAGGAAATTTTGTGGAAATATGTCCAGAGGTTTCCAGTGCCAGGAAATCTCGTGGAAATTATGTCCAGAGGTCTGAATTACTATCAAAAGATCTATCAACCACTCTATAATTTCCATTGCTTGGGGCCCTCGCGGTGAACTAACAAATTGAAGAAAGATTTCATGATGAATAATGATGAATATTCGTGGTTTTTGGGAAAAAATTGAATAATGATGAATTTTTATTGTATTGTGTTTATTGGAAAAGTTTTTCAAATTTTAAAATAATTATATTATTTAGTTTTCATAACTGGTGTTGCTTATGAGTTGTATTTTATCATATCCAAACATATCTCATACTCTCAGAAATAGAGCCAAGAGATATTCATAATTCCGGAGTGGTCCATAACTCTGAAAGTATATTGATTATGAAAACAAAATGTCACGGTGTAGGACAATAAAGCAGATTTAATTTAAGGAAATAGACGTTGTCCACTCTGGAATATTACCTCAGCAAAAACAATAGATTCCAATTTCCACCACATACGCACTGTAGAGTGGGGACATTGTCGGGTCTTTTTAACCCTGGTTGGACATGGCCAACAACCATGGACCGTGGTTAGTTCTGAGTGCCGTGGAGTGACTACAGGTGGGCACCTACATACATGTGCTTGGATGGTCAATAAGCAAAAGGCTAGATGTATTTAATGTTTTGTAGTACAAAAAATGTTTTCAATGTGATAAGACAAGAAAACTTTCGGCATGATAGCAAAGTTATGATGGCCAACCAATGTAAGAGTCGATAAGTAAAATTTTCTTCGATGTGTCCTCTGCAACCCCATCAAACTATGTAATCAAAATCTTGGGTTATATAATATACCAGTATGAGTAGGCTCGGGGAGAGCATCTTCAGTTAGAGATTTGTTTGTATGGTAGAGGTCACAACTACTATTCTGTCATAGTAGATGGGTTTAGTAAGATGTATCATGTATGTGTTTATTTTGTATAAGAAGATGATATTTGGATGACAAAAAGTAAAAATATTTTTTTATTAGCATATCGAAGGTGCATTGTATTGTCAATATAATAGGTTCTTGGGTATATTTTAGATAGTACTGTGGGGAGATTGGGTATCAAACAAAAGTCTATTTAAAAATAAGTGTTGGCGGGTAGTCTAGTAAGAAATGCTTGTGAACGGTATCTTGGTTGAGGACTTCAAGAAAACTCTTAAGGATGTTGTTGCAAAGAGGAGTAGGTTGAGAAGGTGTTGGGAACCATGAATTGGAGGAGTTGAGAAGGAGAATTGAAGAACTAGAGAACAAACAAATTGGAGATGTTGGAGTTATATTAAACTCAAAATTAAAGGATGAGATGGAGGACTAACAAAATGTTGATGAAAGAGACTTAGTAAAGCATTTGATCTCATTATGAAGGATTGACGTAATGCAAGGGGGGAAGCTTTTTGCTACAATGACAATATGAAAGAAAATACTCTCATAGATTTTATGGGAGAACTTAAGTGATTCCATGAGTATAAGAATATCCAAGAGTCCAATATAGACTCTATTTTTTAATATTGAAGTTGAAAGGAGAAGATAAAAACTTGGAAGAAAATGGTGAGTAATAAGAATGAGAAGTTATTGCCTAATTATTATCAACAAAGTTTGTATAGACAAGTAAAAAGTTTGAAACAAAAATACCTATGTCTAGGAGTATATAAATGAATTCCTCAAACTATCATTTAGATTAGGACCTAATGAACTGGAGTATCAAAGTGTAGCAACTTATGTGAATAGATTGAAGTTTTATATTCAATGTGAGTACCCATTATTTCTAAAACATGAATTAAGCATATCAAATTTCTTTGAAGGTAGAGGAAACATCAAAATATAGGAAGTGGTAGTGGAATTACAGAGGAAATAATCTTAAAGGAAAAGGAAGAGTGAAGGTTGCAAGAGGACATTCTAGTAAAGCGAGCGAACCTAGAGTGTATAGTAGTCAAATTTCCAAGGAAGACAACCATGCGGTAAACATAAAGGGTTTGGAAGATGCAAAGGTAAGTATGTCATTACTTCCTATCAATGACATGGAGTAGAAGTGCACAAGGCATCTAAATGTCTAGAGATGCATATTCTAAGAAGAAGGAATGAGGTCAAGATTCATGTCATGCAGGCAGGTGAGGCATCAATTATGGGAGGAAATGTTGCAGTACTTCAACATGAAGAGGGTGGAAACCTTATGTTTAGAAGGGTGTTGCTCAAGCCTAAAAAGAAGAATATGAAGGAACCTAGATAGAGGAAGAATTTTTAAAACTAAATGAAAGGTTATAATAAGTGCTACAATTTGATCATAGAGGGAGGGAGTACCAAAAATGTGGTGTCCAGAAAGGTCATTGATAAGTTAAAATTAAATTATATCCCTCATCCAACTCCATATCAAATTTCATGGTTATAGAAGGATCAACAAATTACTCTAACATATCAATGTTGGTTGAGTTTCTAGATTTACAATTTTAGTGACCAACTATTAGTTGAAGTGGTGGAGATGGACACATGTCGTGTATTATTGAGAAGACCATGGTCGCTTGATAGAAGGTTCTCCATGATGCTATGGAAAATGCATATGAATTCAATAAGTATGGGCATTCTTACATGCTCGAGCTAATGGCAAAAGGGGACATAACTACAATACATAATAGTGATGATGGGTGTAGTGGTAGTAAAAATGGTAACGTAATGTTATACTTAGCCAAAGATTTTCTCAAGGAAAACAAGAAGGAAAACTTATGTTTGTCCATAATTCTAAAGAAGGTAAAGAGGATGAGAAAAAGTGTGAAGTGACAATGGATATCCAACAATTATTGGAGGTGCTTATATATATTTTCATTGGTGATATACCAATAGAAATGCTTTCCATTAGAAATGTTTCACATGAGATTGATTCGATTCCAAGATCAATTCTACCTACTAAGGTTCCTTATTAAATGACTTGTAGAAAGTGGATAAGTAAATAGGTAGGTCCAATAATTACTTAACAAGGGGGCCAAGATGATGTAAACATTTTATTGGAAGGTAATGTGTTGGATATGGGATTCAACCTGCTCCATGCCAAGGTGGCCTACCGATGCATTGGAAACCTTCTTGGCATGTAAATTTAGGTCTTTGTGTCTCCCTTTGTAGACATTGTTGTGGACCCCCCCTCGCTCTCTCCAGTTTAGTTAGATATTCCACTCGATAAGCATCATAACCTCTTTCCAAAGTGTCCCCAGACTCACAATGACTGAAAATATGCTCTAGTTGGCTTGGGCCCCTCCAATAGTCAAAGCAACCACTTCAGTAGTTAAGGGGTCTCTGTTATAACACCATTTACCACTCTTGGTAGATCTGATGCTCTGGTTATGGCCTAGGGCAACCATTCCTTTCTAGACTTGGTCCAAAATCTAAAAAACAATATTTTATTTCCCATACACTACTTTTCCCTATGTTAAAAGTGTGTACATGTGGGTTAGTATATACCTAATCCACGCATATGTGTTAAAACACTTAAAATAATAAATCTCCTTAAATTTGGGATGATTTTACGGGTTTTACCTGTTACTCACCTACTACAGCCCGTGGCCCAACGATTTCCCAACTGAAAACTAATTTGGAGAAGTGTAAATAAACCTCCTTGGGAAGGCCTAAAGGAGGAGGAGAGATGAGATATTGATATTATAGTTGATTGATCCCTGATCGAGTTTGAACAAATCCATGTGCCTCCTATACTCCCCAAGCTTTAGGAAACTCTTGTTTCCTCTTTTGATATATCCTTCATCCCTCTTATGATATCCTTGTGTATATTGATGGAGGAAGATTGCTGAGGCCAAGAAAAGATAGATCTGGAGGGCCGTTCCACTTGGAGATGGAGGAAGACTCAGGTTGTAGTTTTCTACCTTTCATTTAGCTTACATCAATAAATAAATGATGTTTTGTTCCTAATATTTATCATGTTTATGCATTGATCCATGTTGTGATTTGTTTATAAATATTATATTAATGCGTAATTGTTCATTTGCTTATATGATCTAACATATATATGATGAACATGCTTTCCATTATCGCTGTTGTATATGCTTTTCTTGGATAATTTATAGGTTTCAAAGGCATCAGAAGAAGCAGAGGGTTTGAACCCTGTGGGATCTACCCAAATGTAGGACCTCCAAGTAAGGACACTTCTTCCCAGTTCAGTAGTTAAAGCATTTAAATTGTTTGTTTGTGCATTTCTTGCTGCTGTATGCCCTTCGCTCAGTTGGGGTTTTCAACCCAAGACCCTTCGATGTTCCCACCCGCAACAGAATTGATGACTCCACTGGGGAAAGAAATCTTGTTTTTCGTAGTTTGGGTTGTTCATTCTTGATTAGGGTTTGTTTTCTTGATTGCTTGTTTTTTTACAGTGTCTTTGACTTATTAGCTTCCCACACATCAAGTCTGGTCTTCTGGATGAGGCCTTGATTTGTTGTTTTTCTTAATTGAGTCTTTTATATGTGATTTTCTTGGAGTACAATAGCGTATACATGCTAGTTTCCTCACGCGGACTCACGTATACGTGAATTTCCTGTGTTTGAAATGTGTGTGCATGCCTCTATGTCTTTACACAATTGAGTATACATAATTTTGGATTGTTTTTTCAAAATATTATTCTCAGTTAGGTCTGTTGCTTGGTGACTTTTGCTATTTTTTGGTCATCCACTATCTGTAGAACTCAGTTCTCTTACAAATTTTCGATTTTGAATCTTCTTCTTAGTGAAAATCCTAGTTGGCCTAGGATTGCTTTTTTATTAGGGTTTTGTCTTGGGTCTTGGGTTCAAGGCTTATGTCTAAAGTTCTTGGATGTTATGTTTTTCCATAACAAGAAATTGGTTTTGATTTCGTGTATAACCCATATTTCAATTTTCTTTGTTTGGCTTTCCCTTTTGGTTGACCTTGTGGTTTTTCATGCCTTTTTGAGTGTCTCTTTGGCAATCTTGAGAGTTTTTTTTTTGACATTTTGTCGGTTTGCTGAAGTCTTTTTCTACTATTCAAATTAGTTTGTACGAGTTTGTAGTCCTTCTTGTTTCAAGTTTCATTTATTAATGAGTTTTGTAACTTGCAAAGTGTAAGGACTCCTTGTTCTTGTTTCTTGATCTTTGGAATTTAGTAGTTCTTTTTGTGACCTCAAAAATTTCTTTAGTTTCCTTAAAAGAAAAAGACAAAAACATAGCTTTTGTCTTTCTTTTTGTTTCCAAGCTTTTGGTTTTTTGGTTTCTTTTGGTTTTGTTTTTGAGCAATTGTGATTTTTTTCCAATTTGTTTGCTTGGTTTTGAGGGAAATTTGTTTTTAAATTTTTGCCCTCTTCATTGTCAAGTTGGCTTATTGACCTTATAAAGAAGCACTTTTTCTTATAGTGTGAGTAGTCATAGGATCTTGCATCATCATTTAAATTTGCAGTGGGTTAGTTTGGATCATAAGCATTCTTAGACTTTTTAGGAAGGTTCTTTATGATGGTATGGAAAATACATATGAATTCGACAAGTATTATTGGGATGGGGTCCCCTGGGTAAGTGTTGGGGTTAAGATAACCCAAGTTTTGGTACAGTTTGTGTAAATAATGTAAAGTCTCTGCGATTTGTGGATGTGGAGTGCGTATATGAATAGCAGTCAAAGGGGCTTAGCCCCTTGTTTTATGTAAAGTTTGAGTTAGTTTTGAGATTTACCTGTGGTCCACGGACCATGACATTGTATGAGAAAGGCTATAAATAAGTGTGTCTAAGAGATTCTAAGGCAATAATAAGAGGAAGAAGTATGAAAAAGTGATAGTGAAAAGAAGTGGGCAAGATAGGAGAAGAAAGGCTTTGCAGCTGAGTGTGCAGAGGCCTGGGTAGAGTCCACAACTGAGTGCGTGGACCCCTACAGTTGTGTGCGTAGGGTAGTTTTGAGGCTGTAACCTTGCATTGAAGATCAATAAAGATAGTTTCCGAAGAATTATTTCATATTTCTGTTTATTTCTGTTAATGCTATATGTTGTTGATGAGTCATGTGTTTTATGGAATATTGATGGAATGTTACACGATTCTCTTTAATAAATGTTAATGATGTACGCAGTGCATGTATAAGTACTTTTGCGAAGACTTTGATGATTTCTCTAATGCATTTATTTATGCTTCCTATGGAGATCATACATAACATAAATGCCATCATCACCAAATGTTTGTGGGTTTCTCAAATTAAGATGAGGAAATTTCACCTGGTTCATATGTCAATAATAGCTCGTAAGATGGAGGAAGGAGGTTGGGGCATTTTGGATACAGAAATTTTTTTTAAGTATTTTGTAATAACCCTAATTACATTTTCCTTCTTATTGTAAATTAAAAAAACTAAACATGGGTTGAGTCAAAGGGACACTATTTCCAGGGCTATGAAGGATATGTTGTTTGGCATAGATGGTAGGTAAGGCACTAGGAACTATGTGGCATTCAACTGATTGGAAAGCAAGAGATTACAAGGCTAACAAAAAAAAAATGGAAACAAGGAACTGGGTGGATCAATTTGATTGGATTACAAGATTTGGGCCATATTAGACACTAACTACCAGGAGGTTGAGTTTGAATAATGGATAGTTTACTAAGTGGAGAGGTCGATTTATGGGAGGAGGAGGGATGTTATCCTAGAGGTTAAGTTGGAATCACTTGGGGATTCAAGTGAATATTGATTCTTATACCCACTTGGAGGCAGCGCAGAGGAACCCTAGTTGTTAGGCATCATTCTTGGGATTTCTAGTCCAACTGGAAGCATCATTTTACTGCGGGAGCGGTCCTAATCTCTAGCCCTCGAATATGGCTCGGGGGTGACCATTGCATAAGGAAACTGGTTACAGTTGTCTATGGTTGGAAGGAGAACCATTGTCCCTGATTCAATGGTTATTTTCATTGAGATAAGTTTTCCTCTCACATTAGCTTACTCAATTATTCATACCTATTTAAAATAGGGTTGTTGATCAATGTTAATGGAAGGTCCCAAACATGTTGTGTATATTTATGCATTGAACTATATGTATAGAAAATGCAAACTATATTCCATTTTTATATTCTAGTAAGTAATGAGTTGCATATATATGTACTATCTGGACTGGAAGGTTTTCTGCACATTTTAGCCATGTTGGATTATTTGTCAAATATAGAAAAACGAGTTAAATTATTTGTGGAAGAGTGACTTGTGTTGATGTGAGTATTTTAAATATCCTGTGTTGAAGTAATAATGGTGTGTGGATCTATCCATATTAAGATGGAGTTAAAGATTAAAAAAATGAATCTCAACTCCTTAGAGCTCTGTAAGGTGGGCTACTCACAACCTGTGATGGCATACATGCCATGAATAATAGAAAATACTAGAGGCCATACTCATTTATTAGTTTTCTTGTCTGCATATTTTGATATATTCATTATCTATAGAGATTGAATTAGTTTAATTGATATATATATCCCTTAAGATGTAAGGAATTCCAACAAATCGAATCATTCATTCTTAATAGTGAACCCTGAGGATACCTGTATCCTTTGATTCTTACTTCAATGTTGTCTAGCACCAAATCCCCATAGAAAACTATAAGTAAAGCTAGTAAACTGAATAATTATTATTTAAAAGTAGAGGCTTACACCATATCTTTAATATTTGTGCCATAAGCATTAGCGATGAACACTATATTCACCTACATCCAAGTATTTCCAAAGTGCATTGGCCAAATGCTTAAAAACAATACATCAATAACAATGTGTGGTTTGTGAACGTGAAATTTTCAGCTTCCTATTTGTGTTGGACTATCACTAGTAGCTAGCTTGAGAAATATATAGTTTAAGGATAGGAGAGGAATATCTAGTCTTTCTCCAAGAAGTCAATGTATCACAACGACTATTTCTAACCTCAATTTAGCAATTAATAATGTATTATTCTACAGTTTCTACTAGGTTCTTTGTATTAGGCACAAGTTCCCTCACTTGGAGAATTCCATTATATAGTGCATCACATTATAGGGGAGCATAGTGTATTATCACACCATATGTGCCCATTAAGATACAACGCTATGAAATGAATCATCACCATCACAAAAATTCGCATAATATATCAGTGCTAGTTACAGACTACAGTCATTGCCACTACATAGCTGGTAGTAGGTTATAATGTACATGATGACTCTACTCACTACATCATAACTCCACATGCACACAATGTCTATCCTTAGTGTTACGCAGTAATTTGTCACCGTTGGTCACCGTCCCTATTACCCGTGCTTTCGCACATTGGAGGACACATTTATGGACCTGTGACCAGTGACACAACTTAAAAACACTTGCATTGGATTCTCCTGAGTATGAACTTCAAACTCCCTGAAGACACCTTTTGCAGATTAGCCCTAAAAAGTGCCCTTTTTCCATTAACGCGGGTCCACAGTGTCTTACTCGCGCCAATGACTCAGTTCCTCAAAAGAGGACGCGTCCATGGACGCTCTGTCATAGAGCAAAGCCCGCGCCACCTAAATTTGGTTATGATTTTTAGCCAGCGCGCACTGAAGTGTTTTTTCCTTCTTTGGTCATGCAGTTCTCTGGGGAAAAATCTCATGGAAGTGGTCGAGTGTCATCTTTTTATCCATGACAACCAAGTTCAGTGGCTATTCTGGGACAATGCCAAATCTTCAGTAGGTATCCAGATACAATGTATACTTCTTCCTCCTCCATCTATAAATGACTGTCACCCTGCATTAAACCAACTAGTTTTTCTAGAGCTATTGTGAGTGCCAAGTTTATGCTGGAGTAATTGTGAGAATTGAGCATTATAGAGGGGTTATGCTGCCAAAATATTGAGAGAGAAGAGGTCACTTTGCAAGGCGTATTTAGCTGCTTGCCCAGTCAGAGGAGGTTCAACGTCGGAACCCTTTGGTTGTAATATTTCTCTGTTTTTACTCATTAATAGATGACTATCATTATGGTTCCACTCATGTGTCTTTTAATGGTATTTGAGTTATATCTTTTCTGACCGATATATAATTGCATATACTAGATTTTACGCTTGTGTTTGTATCTTTCTTTGCGTGTGCAGGTGTCCGTTTACGTGGAGCGTAAGGATTGTGACCAGCCAAAGCAAAGGGACGGGGACGGCGTTTCCTTCTACAACAACTAGCGTTGGATTCCAGGTAGATCATCTTGGTCGATCTCTGATTTATGCAATTAGGAACCTGCGTGTAGTGTGGTGTGATTGTTGCTAGACCCGTGTTGGGCTAGTGGGATCACCTCTGTCCGCAGAGGGGATTTACCAGTTCAACACTTAGTGTCTCCAAACTCCTTCCCCCAATTTACTTGTGTTTCCTGGCCCTTTGCATGCATTTTTCTTTGTAAGTGTGTGATGCTCTGATTTAGAAGTTAGAGTACTTTTGCAAGACATCCTAAGGATTTTCTTACTTTGATGAGCATTCTAATTCATTGTAAACTTTCCATCATTAACAAAATGATGCATAATTTTCTTTAGAGAAGCATTGACCTAAACTTTGAAACCAATGTTAAGGACTCATTCCTATATCAGGAGAACCCAAGACAATGAAAACCCACTATATAGAAATTGTTTTTTTTTTGCAGTCTTAGTCTACCATTAGGGGATGTGACCCTTATGTATTTCATTTGTTCCCAAACTAAGTCTCTCACTATTAGGGAATGAGTATTGACTCATTACAAACCAACTTAGAGAGTTCTAATTTATATGGTTAGGGTGATTTATAGCCATCTCTACTTCAGAAGTTGCAGTAGCTTGTTGGTCACTCTACATTGAAAGCCCACAAACATGTGATGCCTATCTTTAGAATTTCCAAGTCTCCCTTAAAGATAAGAAAACATGAAATTTTTTAGGGTACTTTCTTCTCCCTAGTTGTAATTTTACTGTTACTCATGCAACCCTTATGCCTCCCCAGAAGCATATATACACAAATTTAAGAGTTTGCATAAAAGGCATGTATTTACAAGATTCAAATTCTTACCTAATGGAAAGATTGATGTGCTCAGAATGATCCATTTACTTCTTACAACATAAAGGCTTCTAGCCAATTTCCCCATTTGACATTGTAATACTTAATTTCCACCAATGGGCCATTGATGGTTTATAAAACATATCAACTTTTAGAAAATTGTGATTTCTTAAGATTTGAACTAGTAATATAACTAGTTCAACCTAGATGCAAGGGAATGATGGATGTCTACTACATACAATACATCAATATTGTTTTGAGAAGACAATGGTTTGTTCCTTGTTGCCTAGGATGGTTATAGACAATGAAAATCAAAAGAACTGTTTTTTTCATCCTCTAGTTGAAAAAAATTCAATTCCCTACTTTGGAACATCCAAATCCTTATGGTATTACATGGTTCAAAGAAGCAAGACACTCTACCTTTGTGTGACTCAAATGTTTTGTTACTTTTGTTGTCGATTCATTAATGGATTGTGTGGATTGTGACTCCACACTGATTGATTATTGTGACTTACTCCTTGGTAATCTTACAAGTATTCTAAGAACACATTTTATTATGGTTTTCAAAAGATTAATGCAATATATAAATATATATGACAACATATGGAAATTGACTTCTTTGGTTATTTCAAATTCATCTACTAAATTGGAACTTTCAGGAAGAATCATTGTTAATTAGGTTAATTTGTATAATTCTATGGTTCTTTGTGGTTTGAAAAGTGGAAGAAGACAATGTCATCAATATTTTTATTGCTACGAAATCCCTTCTAGATCCACGTGTAGATTTTTTTGAAGAATCTAAGGGGATTCTACCTATGCGGGCATTTCATCATTCTATTTTGTTCCATGATCTACCCAATCAACTTCCTTATAATGCTATTGTTATTGGTAGTGAAAAAACCAAAAAGAAGATTAACAATTTACTTGAAGAAGGTAATATTTTCCCAACTCTTCCCCTCATGGTTCTCTTATGTTTATTATACCCGAGAACAAATAGGGTGAATGGTGGTTTTTTATAGACTACAGGGCACTAAATATAGTAATTGTGAATAACTATTTTTCTCTTTGCATGATAAAAAATCTACTAGATCAAAGTTGGGGTAATTGTTTCATTATAAAGATTGACTTGGCATTGGGCTATCTCTGGAGTCATGTTGGACCTCAAGACACCTGGAAGACTACTTTCAAACCCAAGTTAGGATTTTTAAGTGGTTGGTGATTTCTTTTGGCTTACCAAAACTCATTCTACTTTCCAAAGCATTATCATTGATGTTTTAGGACTCATTTAAGTACTTTGTGGAAATCTATATAGTTGGCATTTTTATTTAAAACAAAACTTGGGAAGACCATATGCGACATGTACTGGTAATGTTGGATTTTTCTTTGTTAAAAGATGTTGTAAGCTAAGATTAAGGAATTATTGTTTGACTAAACCTTGTATGTAGGCTTCATCATAAACGAGAATGGAGTTCATGCAAATCTAGGTAAAATTAAGGTGATCAATGATTGGCCATGTCCTAGTACATTTGAATAGTTGAAGAACTTCTTAGGTAGTGAAATTTTCTACAGGAAGTTAATGTACCATTTCTTTCATATACCCTGCCCTCTACATCAACTTACTAAGAAGAATAAATTCGCATGGGAACCATGACATGAAACTATATTTTAGAAGTCAGATGCTCTATAGTGCCAATTATGGTTGTTCTCTACTTGTAAATTTTTTTTTATGTAGAGACAAAAACTTCACATTATATAGGTGCATATCGTTTGCAGGGAAGGCATCTTATAGCTTATTGTTCATAGAATTGTGTCACTATATAGAATAAATCACAACACTATTAACAAAGAGTTTTATGCATTTATTAATATTTGACAGAGAGATTTGTGTGGATGATTTTCCATTTGTGTTTGTAGGAAAGTTTGGGATGTTGACCAAACTATCCACCCTGTGTACACCTAGGACTTAGTTAATTAAATATGGAAAACACATCTTATTAAGTAATGTGATTTCCTCTTTATCCTAGTATTGACAAAGTATCATCGCTTTTTTGTAGAATCTCCATATCTGTATGATTAGCCACTCACAGTTGATGTCAAATGGTGTGCTTTGTTTGAATGTTATGTTACGAAGATGGCTATGACAAGAGTAGTTTTAGGTCAAATAGATGCATAGTTACCAAGGCAACTAGCTTACTTAAGGCTGAAAAACTTATGTGAAGCTGGTATAAACCCTAACCTAACCCTAAAACATAAAATAAGAATTGAATTTTGGTTTTAGGGAGAAATATAATTCCTACTATATGTTTTGGGCATATGATTTCAACCAAAGACCCACTTGTGAGGATGTGAGCAACTCTAGGTTTGTTTATAGACAATGATATTCAAAAGGACCTTTTCTCTCATCCTCTAGTTGAAAAAAATTCAATTCCCTACTTTTAAACATCCATATCCTTATGGTATTGTATGGTTAAAAGAATAAAGACACTCTACCTTTGCTTGACTCAAATGTTTAGTTACTTTTGTTATCGAGTCACCAATGGATTTTGTGGATTGTGACCCCACACCAACTGATTATTATGACCTACTCCTTGGTAATCTTACTTGTATTCTAAGAAAACATTTTATTATGGTTTAGAAAAGATCAATATGATATATAAAAAAGGATGACACCATATTGAAAATCACTTCTTTGGTTAGTTCAGATTTGTCTACTAAACTGGAACTTTCAGGAAGAACCATTATTAATTAGGTTAATTTGTATAAGTATATTGTGCTTTGTGATTTGAAAAGTGAAAGTAGACAATGTCATCAATATTCCTAAGCTACAAAATCCCTCCTAGATCCACATGTAGATGTTTTTACAGAATATAAGTGGATTTCACGTGTTGACCAATCAATTGTCAAATACCCCATGAGTAGAGTACATTTTAGAGTTTTCCATCATTTCAGATCAGTCAGAATTTTCAGACTTCATTATTTTTATGCAGCATTTGGTCATCATGTTGTAAGCCAAATTTTGCATCCCTCTAAGGATGATGTAAAAAATTATCTTAGTATGATGAATATAAAGCCATGTAACACATCTAGATAACTTAAGATTTTTTGCTAGAGTGTTTTCTCTCTAGGGAGTTTCTTTCCTTAGCTAATTATCTGTGTTTCTTAACACTAAATAATTGGTTAAGTTTTTCTCCCACACATCCCCCAAAGCTAGAGTGAGGCTTGATGGTAAACTCTTAGGAGAGTCCTAGTGTATAGATTCAATGTAAAATGTCATACTAGATCTATAAAGTTTCACAGAATTTGGTTATGTCTAGAGGTCAAATTTTAATTGTTAAAATTCCTCTTATGAATGGATTTTTTATGTAATGTTTGATGTAAAGATGCAAGAAAGTGATATCTGTAGAAGTTGTAGGGGGTATGGGTACTTAAAATTATACCTCAACACCTCAAATTCTATCTAGACACATTTTGAGTGTGGAAAAATATGTTTAAACCCCTCTAGAGTCATACTTTTTATTTTCCAACAAAAAATGGAAAAATAATTCGCCGGAAATTGTTGAGAAAAATAAAATTGTCTGCAAGTGAAAAAAAAAAAAAAAATGGAAGAGGACTTTCCCGAGAAAGGAATCAAGTAAAAATTTATGGAATCTCCACAAATCAAGCAAGGAAAAGTCCCACAAGAAATTTGCTGAATTAATTTCCAAGAAAAATCATTTTTTTAATAAGATGGTCCAAGTTGGTTAAGTTGAATGAGAAATTTTCGAGGAGAAAATTTAGAAAAGATATTTTTTGGACTGAGATCAAATTTTTGGTCAATCGAACACCATCTTCACGGGAAAATGAACTACATTCTCAAGATCGGCGTGGGCAACCAAGGGATGAGATTAATTAGGCATGGATCAAGCCTTCAACCGGTCGTTTTCTTCTGGGATCAGGTAAGATTTGTACAATTCGTTGGGCCTATTCGTTTTCACTTGGAGAGGTATCTAATCTCTCATTTTTTCTATAAATTGAGCTCAAAACTCCCCATTTTAACATAATCATAAATCTAGTTCTTGGCTACTAAAGCTTTGCTACAATATTGTATTGGAAATTAGTTTTT
This sequence comes from Pinus taeda, assembly GCA_000404065.3. Classification (NCBI taxonomy): domain Eukaryota; kingdom Viridiplantae; phylum Streptophyta; class Pinopsida; order Pinales; family Pinaceae; genus Pinus; species Pinus taeda. The sequence goes on along the minus strand of APFE030946957.1, from coordinate 6,208 downwards.
GTGGGTTAGTTCATGTTGGTGTTCCTCTTGTATCTTCTATGGTAAATTCTTTATGATTTCTTTTCTTAATGCTCTATTGGTTTTAAATTTACATTATTGCTATTTCACTAGCTAGTTTGTGGATTTACTATTTGGACAGGTATCTTGCATTAGTCTTTGAGTTTAGAGAATCATTTTTAAATTAATCGATCTAGTAGATATCTCTAGATATTTTGTTTCATTGTGTTATCTAATTCTTTATTATCTAACAATTTTATCTGAAGTGTGTAGAGATCATTTTATTATTCAGATCTTGGGCGTTAGGGGGTGTCTTTAGTTGGACTGGCTAACTTCCAAGATATAGAAGTGAAGAGCCTACTTCATTTTCTATCCAAGACTTATCTAACAAACTTTGCAAGGGTTTCTTGGCCATTTCTTGTGAAAAAATTAGTTATCTCATCTATTTCTCTCTACTAGTGTGTTATAACCTATTATTGAACAAATATCGCTATTTAAAGCTTGTATTTTAATACCCAAGAGCATAGTTGTACTCACACTCTTTGGGTAAATTAATTTGTAAATTTTGTAAATAATTTGTGAATTTTTACTAACCCTTATTGTGTATAAAGTTCATTTTTTTGTACATACTTAATTCTTATGTTGTAGATCTAAGCTTCTCTCTAGTGATCTATGCAGATCTTTAATGAGATTTGTGGATTTAAAGATTTCAAAGTGATTTTGAAGGGATCCTTTTGGACGCTAATGGATAAATTGAATTACCTTTTTGAAAACCCTCCAAACCTCTGTTCATTGAACACAACCCTCATAAAGTTTTCTTGTATATTTTCCTCTTGGAGAATTAGATGACTAGGGTTTCTAGTTGAGCAAATTAATTTTTGGGAGTCATCTTCCTTTTCCTAGCAAATCAATTTTTTTTTGGGAAATCGCTTCAATTTGAGAGGTTGTTTTCCCTTCTTGAATTAAGATTGAATCAATTTTGAACTATTTGCAAGCAATTTGAGATTTAAAATTTTTGAGGGGTTTACATCTTAAATGATGCAAGAGCATCTAACCACGCTTAATCAAAATTTAAATTCAAAACTGTGAAAGGGGAAATGTGGACAATCATTGTAAATCGAGGTAAATTTTGTTTAAACAGAGCTAAATTGATGCAATTGATAAGACTCTGGAAGGCTTGATTAAATGTAATTATTTACCATGCATGCGTATAGAGAGATTTAGGGGTTTGATTGAGAGATTGTGGGAGAAACTCATGGATCTTAAACGATTCCTCCCTTTGTAATTTCCTATATAAGAGAGTTTGTGTTGTGTGAAAGAGATATAGAGTATGCAATGTAGCCGCAAGGAAATTTGTGACTCGAGCCGTGAGGCCTTAGCCTATAATCGAGTTCTGTTTATAATTGAAATATGTGTGTTATTATACATCTAGGAGAAGTCTGGATTTTGTGTGTCTGTGTATTGTTTACCTATATATTCTTTACTATAAATTGGTAAATTGTGTGTGCGAGTGTAAGGGACGAAGTTCCTATGAACTTCGCCTTAAACAAATATGGTAGAGATAAACTTGTGTTGTAATTCCACTGACAAGCGAACAAGAGATCCGTTAGATTTGAGAACTGATCAATGGAGGAGAGTTTCAATTGCAATTGGAGTCTATTGAATAGCACAGCGGAAAGCATCAGATCAGCTAGATCGACGGAAGAGGAATGGCGAAGATTAGAACCACGTGTTAGCAGAATAGAAGAGTGGTCTTCATAGGCAGTAAGCATTATCTCGCGTGTCCTAAAAGCTATAAATGGTATTCTACAATTTCACGTGATTAACCTTAGTGGGCGACATGTAGCACGAGAAAACTACTTTTCTCGCACGCTCTCAATCTGATATCTGTCGTGCAAGAATTCATGCAAGATAGAAGTTGGATCACACGGGATTGATTGACGACGGAGATCACCCAAGCTAGTTGGCGAGCGGGTGATGCAACAACCATTGGATCAGATAAGACAGATCGATGGTGGAGATTTGGGGCACACAAAAGTCAAACGTTGAAATAACTATGTTAGCTATGGGACACACGGTTGACGGTGATTGGTCAAGTTTGTTGTGAAGTCCGCTGATTGTAATGCTTTCGATGTATACGTGGGCCCATAACCCATAGGTCCAAGCGCGAATTTTGTAAATATGCAGATTTGCTGCATCAAAGTGGTATCAGAGCAGGAGAATATTCTGCGTGCAAAAGAAGGAGGTACAGTTATGTTGTAGATTGGAAAGTTTGTGGTCTTTATATTTTTGTACAGGTAGCGGCAAAATAAGGTGAGAAGATTGCAGCAGCCTAGAGCTAGGAGTGCTCAATTGGTTCCAGAAGAGAGAACCAGAGAGATGCCGAAAGACTAAGATCAGAGGAGAGAAGCTTGATGAGGTATCAGCTAGCAGGGAGGACTTGTTACTGCAGAGGTTTTGTTGCAACTCACGGAAAGATCATAAAGGCAATTCCATAGAGGATGTGGCTAGAATTGCTAAGGGATGAAGAAGGCATATGACCAAGAGGTCATGAAATTTTTGTACCTCGGGAGTCTGATGTAGGAGCATCTGACCACGCTTAATCAAAAATTAAATTCAAAACTGTGAAAGGGGAAATGTCGACAATCATTGTAAATTGGGGAAAAGTCTGTTTAAACAACGCTAAATTGATGGAATTGATAAGTCTATGAAAGGCTTGATTAAATGTAATTATCTTTCGTGCATGCGTATAGATAGATTTAGGGGTTTGATTGAGTGATTGTGGGAGAAACTCATGGATCTTAAACGATTCCTCCCTTTGTAATTTCCTAGATAAGAGAGTCTGTGTTGTGTGAAATAGATATAGAGTATGCAATGCAGTCGCAGGGCAATTTGTGACTCGGGACATGAGGCCTTAGCCTGTAATCGAGTTCTGTTTATAATTGAAATATGCATGTTATTATACATCTAGGCAAAGTCTGGATTTTGCGTGTCTGTGTATTATTTTCTTATATATTCTTTACTGTAAATTGGTAAATTGCATGTGCGAGTGTAAGGGATGAAGTTCCTATGAACACCGCCTTAAACAAGTATGGTAGAGATAAAATTGTGTTGTAATTCCACCGACAAGCGAATGAGAGATCCATTGGATTTGAGAACTATTACAAATCCATTTGGGCACATCAATCCCATCATTTAGATCAGTGTTTTAGGGCTCATCAAACCCTAATTTCAGTTGCTTCATTCCCTAAACAAGTCACCTCTTTGAATGCCTCCTTCCCAGACAATTTCATGACTTGAAGACATCCAGAGATAGCCTCTAGAGGGACCAGCGCAAGTAAGCCCTTGTAAGGGTGCGCTGCAGAGTAGTTGAGTCCATGCCAGGGTGCTCTGTAGACTTAGGCTTCCTTCCACCTGCGCTGGGCGAGATTGAGCGAAATTCACATAGGGTTTGGAGAATATTCTTATCTTTTGGAGTCATCTAGAAGGTTCCCTCACTTATCAACTCCTCTGAGCTTGAAAATGGATGAAGAATGAGTTAAGGTGCATCCCATCCTCTCATCACTTCCTCCATGGAACTAATTCTAAGTATGGAAGGCCATTCAATGCCACCATTTATGACAAAACCTCCTTCATCTTCCTATAAATTGACCACTCATCTAAGTGATCACGAGCTGGATTATGTTGAATTGTAAGGAGATTATGCTGCTATGGGATTTAGCTTTGGAGCAAGTATTGTAATGCTAAAAGTTTGTCATGATTTTGATGTGATGTGGATGGGATCCAAGCTGAAGGAATGGCTTTGAATCAGATACCAATGGTTGTAATTCCTTCCTCTATTCAATAAAGTGTTTGAACCTTTCTCCCATATGTTTGTATTGTTTCATAATGCTTATATGTGTGAATTGTATTTGATTCCTTTCACTTATATTCAATAGATCGTGTGCTTTGATCGATTCCTTGTTTTTTGTTGTGTTTACAGGTACTTCTCAAGCGTATTAAGTATGGGAAGGAGCGATAGGATCGATACAAGGGAGACGAGAGGAAATCGGAACTACAAGTAGGTATTTTAATCCTCTCATATTATCTATTGCTTATAGGAAAAGACTAAAACACTTTAAATTGTTGTTCCAGATACAACGACTTATCTAGGGAATTAGTGTTTATCCATAGATACTAAATTCTCCAAAAAAAATTGGCGACTTCGTTGGGGACAAATCCTTTTTCCTAGTAGCTTATCCACCTCCTAGGACATCCTTGCAGACCTTACTTGTGTTCATAGATTGTAATTCAACTCTTTGCATTGAAAATTTGGTCAAAACTGTGTCAAATTGCCTCTTGAAATGGCTCACTGTCACCAACACAGGCCTGTGAGGGACACAGTGCACTACAGAGCGCCCCTAGCTTAGGGACAGTGCTCTGAAGCGCACTATCTCCCATTCAGGGTTGCGCTGATCCTCCTGGGGTCAGTTTCCCACCTTTTGAAAGTGTTTTTGCCAAATTTTCTCTATTTGTTTGTTTTTTGATTGATCAATGAATGTTATGTCTCAGAGAACAAGTTTCCATATCCTGATCTAGCCCAACTTTGATTTGATTGATTAACGTTTCTTTAATGTTTTCTTTGTCATTATCGATCTATAGTCAAAGTTAAAATATAGTTCATTTATCTTCATTCGAAAGAAAGTGTCATAAAGTCTTCTCTTCCTTCGAATCAGAATTGTCATAAAAGTCTTCGTTCTTATGAGATTGATCGATTGTATGTGCATATTTCCTTTTGTTCATATTCATATTAAGGAAATCGAAAAGAAATACATGCATGTTGCATTGAAAATGTTTGTGTGTGCTTATAGGAATAGTGTAGGGAAATTGCATTAGATTGTGCTCTTTGCTCTTTGATAGAAAGAAATCCGATTGCTCTATCCCTAAGTAGCTAGGATTTTCATCGTTAAATTGAATGGAAAGAGTTCTTATCATAATAGTTGCATTCCTAGGAATTTCAAAATACATCGCATGGTGAACTTGAAAGGCAAATTCCTAAGCAAGATCAACTTAAAATTAACATCAATTTACCTAATGGAGCATTGTCATTAACGAAAACATTTAGTGGTTCTAGGCTAGAGACGTGTTTCGGCATCGTAAAACAAAGCAACTGTCGCTAACTTGTCTGCAATACATCCCGAGTGCGATACCTCATTCCATGTACATGAGTATATCATAGCTCATCCACATATCTTTGGGTATATAGGGTGATGTTACAGTACGTAAAGTATATGGGAATGCTCTCACTGTGCGGTTTTGCATTAGACAGTGCTTATACCGATTGGGCCTCCATGTACCTTTGGATATATATGGGAGGAAAACTCTAGGTTGATATCCATCCTTAGGTAACCGAGTCGGCCACCTTGCACACTTGATACACCGAACACAACATTCAGGGAGATTGCCTGCCCGTACTTCTTGGTTCACCAAGGGGAATTCTGTAGTTCACAGTTGCTTGGTAAACCTTTTGCCTAGATTATCCATATTTTGTTTGTTATGTTACTTTGATTAAAATAAAATTAATTGACCGTGGATAACATCCTCCACGCTCACTCCTTAGTTGATCTTAGGTTGAAACATATGGCGACAAATCTGGAGTTAACCGATCAAGGAATTCCTTTTGATGGGAATCCTAGTTGTTTTCCTCCTTTTGGAAATATTGGTGCTCCATATATGGCTACATTGTCCCTTCTGGGATTTACCATTGACTTGCCAGTATGGTTGTTGTCAACCCCCTTGGTTCAAAATATCATGATTCTTCGCAATCGAGTACCCCTCTAACTAGAAAAAATCAACCTTCAGTTGATCATAAAGTTGACCCTTTGCCTTCTTCCTCAGTTTTTTCTTCCTCCCTTATTCCTCTTCGCAGTATTGGTACTAGTAACCAGGTGGCTAAGAAGAAGAAGAAGAAGAAAATTCAGTAGAGGGGCAACCAAGAAACCATTTCTTTGAATGCAACATCTGATGAGAAATCGTCCCTCAAGCCTTAAAAAGTTTGATATCCATGCAAACTTTGTACGGGATACCATCTTATTCGAAATTGTCCTGATATTCCTCAAATCTTAGAAGAATGGTCTTCTCGTTCACATCATCTTGTGTCATCAACTTCTGGAGATCATGCTGGTGACACACCATCAACTAGTGGTAGTAAAGTTCATGGAAAGAAGGGTAA
>APFE030946931.1:3831-16623 GCA_000404065.3 Pinus taeda | reverse complement strand
AACACATCTGCATCTCAGTCAAGATATCAAGGGAACAGCACTCAAAGACCCCATTGCCCAATGGACTAGTTTTCCTGAACACAGAGTCTAAGAGATATCAGAAGCATCCTCCCCAACCAAACATTCCAACAACCAAAAAACACATATCCTATCTAGCCTAAAACCTTCACTGCAAGCAGTGACCATACCACATAGAGAGAGCCCTCTCTGACTGCAGCTGGGCCAGAAGCTGCAGCCCAAAGTTGGTTAGTGGTTACCCCGGCCGTATCCTCTTGGGAGTCAAAGAGGACAACCTGGGTGTTAACAATAACCATAGACACTTTTAAAAAGGGATTAATATATTTATCCAAAATTTATTAATAACTTAACCTCCCCGCTCCGCAAATTGGACTTAATTAACCCTCAAGGTTAATTAACAACCACACCCTGACCAATCACATTGACCCCAATACAATTAAAATATGTTTATTAAATCGGGCCTGCGACAAGTAAACTCCCATCGTACCTCACTTCCCGTCCACCGCACGATCACTTCCCCATCATCTGACAGTTGACGCCGATATCATGCCCCCCTGGTGACCACGCTTTAACGCGTGATCACCATGCGGTTTTCCGCCCGTACCTCCGCCACGCATCATGCATTCGATGTGTTCGCTCACCCTCCACCCAAAACCACTTAACCCTAAAAGTCATGCAAGCACATACCGCTTTCTGCCCCTCCGTAAAATCACAAAACGTCCCATCTCCGCTTGCGTCATCCGCCCGATAAATCCAAAAAACCCAGCCAAACTCAGTTTTGTTAAATAAAACAAAAAAGAATCATTTTCACTGTTATACACTGTGACCAGTGCTCCCATGCAAAACAACGTCCAAGTCAACTATTCCAGTTTCCCAACCGCCACCATATCAGAAAATCTACAGCGACGCACTCCACAACCTGTCATCTAACCTGCCATTGTACTGATTACTTTCTTGATATAGGTATTTATCCAGTCTACCCTGAAACCATGTAATGTCGGTTTTCTACTAGACATTCTACAAGAAAGGGCCAAATTCAGTTCTAGGACAGTCTGTGGTTGCCATAAAAAGTTCCCAAACCTGTTGTTTGGTCTATTTTCTCACAGAAAGTCTAAATTCCATTTTGAGTCCACAACAACCAAAATGGAAACCCATATAGCCCTGAATGTAGCACCCATGAACGCCCCTCACAAAGATTTAGATCATTTGCCCCTGGCCGATAAAGATTTTCAAATAAAGGACTTATCAGGTAATGAAAACCACCTTAAGATCTTTTTCCAAGCCAGAGACAGCTATCTTAATGGGTCTGACATCTTAGGACTGTGGGAATCCAACCTTCCCGTGTACTTCCTCCACACAGCCCATGTATTCCCAGATATCATTCATCATTGTTGTGCTAATTATGACCCTACTCAAAGAGTAGTCCTGTCCCCAAGTCAAGAAGTCATTTTTCCCATAACCGCTCAGTCCATCAATGAAACGCTGCAATTCCATTCCAGTCATGCTCTCACTCCCCTCTCTATGGGATACTTACTTGAAAGAGTTCCCCAATTGTCTCAAGATGAACTTACTCGCATATGTCAATTGTTCATGGACCCTGAACATCAACCTAAAGGCCCACCTCCTTATCTACAAGTTCTCTTCACAGATATAGGAAGAAGTATTATTGATATGATAGCCTCAATCATGGAATTCAAATCCGGAGAGTATGTTGATGAAATAACCTCGGTATTATTGTCTATTTTTACTCCTGGATAGCCCCCTGCTGTTAAATATGATTATCTCTTATATTGCCAACAAAATTCATCACCAATTCATAAGACTGGACAATGAAGGAGTATTCAAATACACTAATTTCATCTATCATCATTTTTTGTATTATCAATCAGACGGCTTCCCTTTCCCTGTCAAGAAACTTGATACTAGAGGCAATCCAAGGTCTGTCATTTTTTGGAGCCCCATTTTCCATAGATCCCTTGAGAGCCCTTACACTTATAGTGAGTTCATTGACCTATTTGTACATCCAGCAACCACTCTGTTGACAGGAGTTTCCCCTCCTAGGATCAATGGTGACATGAAGAAAATCCTCCAGCTCTCCAAGTAGTACAGGATAGGTGACTGGTACCTATATAACAATCACACAGAAATCAAAAGCTATGGATGTGAACTCTTCCCATTCAAGCTGCCAAAATATGTTCCAATGAGACTCTTTGCATTGGAATATTTCAGACAAATGATAAATGCAAACCTAGTCCATTTTTGTAATGCCAAGAAGAAAGCTTAGCTTAGAATAAAGAACCAGCTAGGCCCTTTTGTTTCCAACACTAGGGAAGCATGGAAAGAAGCAGAAAAAATTCTAGAATAGCAACTTAAGTTACAAAAGAGTTTTGAATGGAAACCATATGATCCCAAAAGTTTTATATGTGATAGGAGAATGAAGAATAGGTTGCCCCCTTATATTCACCATAGAATTCCATAAATTGAAAAATATGCAAATATGGATGACTGGAGGGAAGGTACCCTAGTAGAGCATGATAGTGAACAAGTCAATTTTGAGAAAGTTATGAGAGACCTTGAGAAAACACTTGACTTGGATTCTTTTGGGCAAGTATGATTTAAATTATCTCAGAGGTCAGGAGTTGGTGCCTCTAGTGCTGGAACCTCTCAGCAACCTTCACAAAAAACAAGTATACCAGCTACAGGGTCATGAAAGGGCAAAGAATTAGAGACTAGCTTTCAACACACTAAAAAGCCTACAATGTCCAAGCAGCCTAAAACTTCCAGAGAACAGGCTTAAATACGGACTCCCCTCAATCAGGTCAATATAGGAGAGCCTCCAATTCTGCAAACTCTTGTAAATGAGGAAAGAAACAAAAAGAGAAACAGGGAAAAAACTACCCCTGCCAGTGAAATATCAGGGTGGCCTGGAATAAAGAGACAGAGATTAAATTCCCTTTCAGAGGAGGAACTTGTAGAAGAAATACAGATAGTCAGAGGGAAGAAAGAATGGAAAGCCAGCAAACTTTCCCAATAAGAGGAACCTGCACTAGCTCTTAGAGGCAGGAGCTAGAAAGGCAGAAAAGCGTAGAGATATCTTCTTCTAAGCCACCAGGGTCTGATGCCTCAGACATCAAGAAAACATTCACAGAAATAAAATCTAGGAAGATCCTTTCAGGATGCAGGTTTATAACAGATATTTGAAGATGGCTCCTAGAAATCAACAGAGATTGATGTCAGCCTATGACATCAAAGAAGGAAAGATGATAATGAGCTATTTCAAGCCCAAGGTGCAACAACCTACATCAGCAGCAGATTATATCAGAACAAACCTTGAAGTCATGGCAAAGAATATTCATCCTTTGGATCAAATTGAGTTGCATAAGCAAACGGGAGAAATGATTTACTTAACCTTGACTGGCAAGGCAATTATGGCCCATAGGTTAGAAAATTATTTGCCCAATACTACTACTCAACTACACTTGGAAAAGGCCTCCTCTCAAGCCAAAGATAACAGAATAAAGTCTTTGGAAGAAATAATTATTGGATTGGGACATGATCCCAAAGATGTGAAAGGGGTAGAAGCACTAATCAAAAAGAAATATGAAGATATTGCTGCCTTGAGGAAGCAACTGAAACTACCATCTTCAAGGAACCCACAGACTGATGAGGTTATAAATTAAAAATATGAAGAATAAATTATGTATTTGCTCTTAAAGCTTAATGAAAGACTAAATGATACTAAACAAGCACTTGAAAAGGCATTGAAGGACAAGCAGGGAGAGTCAACCTCCCAACCTCCCAATGTAATCCCAGTAGTATCAACAGCAGTCCCATAAACTCTTGGAGCAGCATTGGCACCAAATATCTCAGCAGTCACAGCAGAGGTAGTTACAGGAATAGCAACAGCAAGAACAGCACAGGGCAGTAGTGCTAATTTGAGCACAGAAGAGCTGATAAAGGCAATGGAAGACCTGAAACTATAAGTTTTAGAACTAAATAAGCTAAAGGAGCAATATGCCAAAAATGGAACGAAGCTATGATCTCTCAAAGGTAAATGTTGCAGAAAAAACAAGAGAGATTAAAATGTTAGAAAACAAAATAAAATCATTGGAGAAGGATCTTACATTTGACAAGCCTCTAATAGAAATCAAAAGAATTCTTTGGACCAACATCACTCAATCCATAAATGATGTTTGGCCATCCATCCAAGTGATCTATGAACAGATTGATCTAGTGCAAATAAAACAGGGAGAAATTCAAAAGACAAAAGCTCTGTTAGGAAAAATGCCTGATCAAGCCAGCCGACTCATACATCTTTTGAATAACAAAAATAAGGAACAAGTGGAAGAACTTGGCATCCTAGACAGGACAAACACTATTTTGGAAATCAAAAGGGTGCTAACCAAGAAAAATTTGATGCAGAATTTAGAGAGAAGATGTCAAGATATGCAGGTGGAAATTAATTGTTTTATGGAGAAGTTCACTATTTTGCAGAATAAAGGGCTACCAAGTCCTTTGGTGATTAATAAGGCATATATATTATGTAGACAAATTGAATATTTATGTTGGCAATCAAGTTAGTTCATCAACAAGTGCATCAGGAATAAAAGCACTCCCCACAGGCTGAGTTTTCTATGACAGCTTAGAAAACTTATTCTATGTTGAGCATGAGATAAAACACTTATTTCCAATCCAGCCTACCTTTTTCAGATATACAGAAACTGATGAAACCCTGAGGAAACTTTAGAAACACAGATTTCCAGAGCAAAAATGGTGGGAAGACATGTTGGAAATTTTGTAAATTTATCCTTAGTAAAATGTAAATTTTGGGCTATTTACTATGGTAAGATGAATAAATGTGAGCAAATATGAACAAAGGTCAAACAGGGAAAAGTGTATCAGAACAAGTAAAGTGTATCAGTAGGAAGATCAAAATAGAGCAGCCAACACATAATTACACCGAGGATAGCAAGAGGCCAAATCAAGTGCCTAACTCCAACACATTCTCAGAAATAGAGACAACAAACCATTCGGTTGCCTTATCTGTCATCTACGAGGTCTTCTAGACCTATTTTCTTGAAGGATATGATTAGTCACCCTAGTTTATATCTCACTTTGTTATGAGATATTTCATTGTAAATGTTTTGTATAAATACCCCCTCAATTGGAGTATTGAGGGTGGATTCTAATACATTGTTGTAATATTGACTATTTTCGAATAAAGTGCCGATTGGACCAAATTTTGTATGGCTTGCTGTACAAAGAATTGAAGCAAAGGACTTTTCACAGATTTCTTGAAGCAAATATCGGATCAATAAGTCCTCTATACCTTATGTTTTAAAGTTTTCCTTGTTTATTATATCATCCATGTTTCACATCTGAATGATAAACGAAAAAGATTAATTCAGAATATGCTTGATTGCACTATGTTTTCAATCATTATTGTTCTCTATGTTTTCTTATGAATTAGTATAAACAGTGAAATCTTAATTTCTCCTATTTTCTAGTTCATTCATTTTGATTATTTATTAAAGAATTCTTAACTGCTCTTTAGTAGTAACATTCAAGCTCCCCCTGTAAATGTGTTGAAGGATTCTTAACTGCCCTTCACCCATTTTAAACCCATTCCATTTATTTCAAGTTGCCATTTGTTCCCTGCTTGACCATCTTGCCCTATGAAACCATCTTTTGTTAAGAAACCAAGTCCAGTTAAGCCATCCTCTTTTACTCCATTAACCCAATGGCCTGACTACTCAGTTTTACCCCTCTGCTATTGAATCTCACCACCCAAATTCAAACAAAACTCTTAAACTTCACAACTAGCCTAATATCTTTCAAAACCAAGCTAAATCATAAAGAGAAAGCCCTCTCTGAGTACAGATTGGCTAGAATCTGTACTTAAAAGTTGGTTTGTGGTTACCTCGGACCCCTTTCCTCTTCCAACAACTTCAAGGAAAATCTAAGTGATAACATAGTGGAGACTCGGCTAGGGATCTGAATAATTTGTTTATTACTATTGTTTACTTTATAAGCTACAGATGGAGCCTGAAGTTAGCCAGATCACCTTTGAACTGCTCTTGATTTGCAATTGCATAAGTAAATGAATGTTGCTTCAGTCTATCTCTGGTCTAGCTTATGGATTGAACATCTGGTTCCAAATTTTTGATCAGTTCCTCCTATCAAATAAGTCTTTAAGAAATTTCAAATCCCATACATTAAGCCTCTTAAAGAAACTGTAAGAAGTTGTATTATCCAACCCATTTAGAGAAAAAACCAAAACATACCTAGAAACCTGGCTTCAGAAAGGACTCCTTACACCAGAGCTAATCATGATCCAAATCCACCACCTGTGTTTGAGAACCCCAATCTGATCCCTAGGATTCTTAGGAGACAAGAAATCCAAGAGAGTTCTGCTAGTTCTCGACCTTTATACAGATCAAGATCCTGTCTAGTGAAGTGGATTTACCTTGAGGATGAACCCTTTGATGAGTCTTTTGAGACCTCTTTATTTGTAACTTTTTCTAAATATGGGTTAGCCCACACAGTTCATGACCCATTATTTATCAAAGATTTACAACTTGAGATTGTCACTTCATATCTTGACAGACATCTGGAGAATTCCATTCAATCTGAACTTACCTCTGTAGGAACACCAAGCCTTTCTGTAATCACTTCAGCCTCCCCAAGTTCATCAATAGCACCTCAGACATCTCAACCCCAAAACACCTCGTCCACCCCTCCATCCACCACTTCAAGACCAACCCCAGTTGTTGTTTCAACCCAACCTACTGCAATGGAAAATAGGTATACCCCCCTCAATTTACCTGCCAATCCAGGGGCTATGCCCCAATAATATCAAAGTAAAATCACTCCTTTCGATGGCTCTGGTACTTACACTACACAACAACATACTAAAAAGATGACAGACTACTTTGAGCTATATGAGGTTGATGCTGATGATGTTAGAATGAGGGTATTTGTTCAAAGTCTATCTGGTGATGTTAGAATATGGTTTAGAGCCCTCCCTGCAAACAGTATCAATGGCCTAAAATCCCTTTATACAACATTCTTGAACAGATGGGAAAAGAAGAAAGATCCTCTCCAGATCTTATCAGAGTATGAAAACTTGAACAGAGGAACACAAGAAATTGTACAAGATTACTGTACTAGGTTCAATAATGTTTACAATGCTATCCTCAAAACCTCAGACCTCCCCCAGATTTGGCATTGATCAAATTCCCTGATGTATTTGATTCTAATATGGCATACCAACTTAGGAAAAGAGCTCCTCGAACCTTAGAAGAGATGCAAAGTATAGCTGTCAGTGTTGAAGCCAACTTGATATCCAAACGAGCTAAAGCCAGAGCTGAAAGGAGGATACCTTTGAAAGAAGAACCCTCAGCCTTTGAACAAAAACTGGATGCTATTATTAATGTTATGGAGAGGCTAGGATATAGAGTAGAAACAATTGAAAGGAAATCCCCTTAGGATGGTCAACCAAGCAATGTTGGGAGAAATCCAAATTTCAGGAAAAATCAGAACCAGAACACTGGAAAGACCGACCCTCATCAAAACCTTAGGCCCCCATTCCAGGAAAATTATGTTGAAGCCTCAACTTCTAATGAACCAATAAAAGATACCCAAATCAATTTGATGGGACTCAACAATGAACAACAAGTTTTCTTGACCCAAGAGGATCAAGAAGCTCACATTCTGAAACAATTCCAAATTCAGTCAGGTGAATCATTTGACTTTAGGGAGGGATATGATAGAGCCATTTTTGAAGTCCACAAACAATATAACCTGAGGAGAAGAAGAATAGATATTTTTGAAACCAATAAACAGAAAGCCACAAAGCAGCCTAACAAAGGTAAGACCAATACCACCCCTGTACATATTCTTTCCAGAAAAAATCCTAATCCAGCTAACGCAATTATTGAAGATGTATCTGATAATCAACCAAATAACAGACAACCTTCCACTTCTATTCCTTCCAAAGGAAACATGGAAGAACCTCCAGAAGTTGATGTGGAAACAACTCTAGCTCACAATCCCACTCCTGAAAAGGAGACAAACACAGAGAACACATAAGGAAAAGAGAATCCAACTGTCTGAAATGCAAAAACTCAGACTGAAAAACCTTTTACTCTGGAATCTAAAGTAGGCAAATTAAAAATAGTTGTTGCATTGTCTGAACTAGCTAAACATGATGTCTACATAAGCCAAATCAACAAGTCACTCAAAATCTCGATTAATGAAGATTCAATAAATGTTTTTGATGACCAACCTGAATTAATTTTTGGCCCTGAAGTGAATGGGAAATCATTAGATGGAGGAATTCCTCCTTTCTATGTAACTTTGAACATACATGATAATATACTTCATAATGCCATGTTTGATTCTGGTGCATCTCATAACTTAATGCCTAAATTTGTAATGGAGAAATTGGACTTAGACATCACCAGGCCTTATAAGGACATATTTTCTTTTGATTCAAGTCAAGTCTGATGTTTAAGATTAATCAATGACTTGTGTGTATCACTAGTTCAATATCCTGCCAAAACAATCTTAATGGACATAGTATTAGCTGATATTCCACCAAAGTATGTCATGTTATTGTCTAGGTCTTGGGGCGCAAAGATTCAAGGATCTATACAATTGGACATGTCTTATGCTACTATTTCAATATTTGGTCAGCCTAAGAAACTATACAGAGAAACCTTAATGAAATACGTTGTAAGTAGTCAGGAGAAACCCCAAAATTTCCCTATCTACTCAGTACACTCTGATATGGATTCTTTCATTCTTTACAATGCTGAAAGTGATTCCTCAAATGAATTGGAAGTTTTAGCAGCAGAACCAAAAGAAATTACAAATGAAAAATCTAGTGTTCAAATACAAGAAATTTCTGAGAACAATGACACATCAAACACCCAAGAGGAACCGGAAAAAAACTAAAAAACCAGATCTCCCTATTAAACAAATTCCTGAGACTCTTGACACTAATTATGAACATGAAATTCTCTGGCACTTAGAATTTGATGGTTCAGTTAACAAATTAGGAGCAAGAGCAAGAGTTTGGGTGCACAATCTTGAAAATGATCATGCTGAAGGCCATGCCTATAGATTAAACTTTAGATGCACCAACACTATGGAAAAATATGAAGCTCTGTTGCTAGGTCTTAAATTGGTTAAGAAATTAGGAGCAATTAGGGTGTCTGTCTTAGGATATTCCGAGTTAATAGTTCAACATATTAAAGAACAATATTCAACAAATGATCCAAGACTAAAGTATTACAGAGATAGAGTGATAGATATTCTCAATACATTTCTGGAAACTAAGCTTGCCAAAATCCCAAGAAAACATAACTTGCAAGCTCATAGTCTGGCAATGTTTGCTAGCACCTGCAAATTACCATTTGAACCTAATCATCAGTTCACAGCTGAGATTAGACATAAGCCATCTATACCTGACAATTTGAAGAACTGGCAAGTGTTCGATAGTGATAAGCATATTAACAGTTTCTTGACCTTAGATGAAGAATTTTGTAACACTAACATAGATGTAGATACAGTTAATGAGTTTGATCAAACAAATAAGATAGAAACAGACATTTCAGCAGAAAGTGCAACTCAAATGCTTCACCCAACAAAATTTACCAACAAAGAAATGTAGGATCTTAAAGAAATGGATATTTATGAGATCATTGAAGGAGAATCTGAAGTAATCAATTTAAAAGACAATCATTTGCCTCAGGGATTAACTCCTTTGGAAGATCTCTTTGATTTTAATGATATTCCAAAGAAACCTAAGATGGAACCCTTGAAAGCAGATATTGAGGACTATAATTTGGGAACCAAGGATGATCCTAAAATGGTAAAGTTATCTACATATTTTCCCCCGACCAAAAACTCAAATATGTTGAATTAATGAGAGAGTTCCAGGATGTTTTTGCCTCGATTTATGAAGACCTGGAATCTTATGACACCTCCATAATTCAGCATACAATACCTCTGAAGGAAAACCAAAAACCATTCAAGCAAAAGCTTAGAAGAATTAACCCTGTACTACTTCCATTAATTGAAAAAGAAATCAAACGAATGTACGAAGCAGGGATAATCGTCCCTATCAGGTTTTCAGAGTGGGTGTCTAATATAGTACCTACTAGGAAGAAAACTGGAGAAATCAGATTATGTGTTAATTTAAGGAATGTTAATAAGTTTTCTCTGAAGGACAACTACCCTCTACCCAAGATGGATCACATTTTACAGAGGGTGGTAGGTGCTTCTAGGATTCCACTCTTGTATGGGTTCTCAGGCTATAACCAGATTCTGGCTCACGCTGATGACCAGGAAAAGACTGCTTTTACAACCCCATGGGGCACATTCAAATATGTTGAAATGCCATTTGGAATTAAAAATGCAGGGGCAACCTTCCAAAGAGTCATGGACATAGCATTTGCAAAAGAAATAAATGATTTTATGGTTATTTATCTAGATGACCTGACTGTTTTTTCTCAATCAGATCAGCAACATTTGGATCACCTGAGACAGGTATTCTTGAAATGTAGAAAATATGGTATTTCTTTAAATCCTAAAAATTCCTTATTTGGTCTAGAGGAATGCAAACTTTTAGGCCACATTATCTCCAAAGAGGGCATCAGGATTGATCCTGCTAGAATAGAAGCTATTATGCAAATACTCCACCCTAGAAATGTCAAAGAACTTCAAGCTTTCCTAGGAAAGATCAATTTTTTGAGAAGATTTATATCTAATTTCGCTGAATTAATTAGATTTCTTAATAATATGTTGAAAAAATATTCTAGTATTAGATGGACAGTTGAAGCCAAGCAAGCCTTTGAAGAAATTAAAATGGCTTTGACCAGAACACCAGTCCTTACAAGTCCCAAGTTTGATAGAGACTTCATAATATTTTCCTTTGCATCAGAACACACCATAGCTATTGTTTTACTACAAAAGGATGATCAAGGATGTGAAAAACCCATAGCCTTTTTTAGAAAAGCACTTAGGGATGCACCACTAAAATACAAAATCATGGAAAAACAAGCTTTTGCATTGGTAAAAGCTATTAAAGACTTTACAGTCTACATATTGTATTCCCATGTAATAGCCTATGTACCAAATGTTGTTGTCAAAAACATCCTAACGCAGGATGGAATTGAGAGGAAACGAGGTAAATGGATCGCTGCTATATTGGAGTATGATATTGAAATAAAACCCACAAAGCTTATAAAGGGACAGGGACTGGCCAGACTCATGACTGAAACAAATTGTCAAGCCCTAGATATTAATGAACTGGATAATGAATAGGAGATGGCAACTCCACAAATCACCTAGGCCTTCTTAGATTCACCTTGGTATGATGATATAATTTATGTAATATTAAACCTGCAAGCTCCTCCAGTGTTATCTTAAACAAAAACAAAAAAGGTTTTTAAAGATGAAAGCTTCGAAATATTGTATTTTAGATAATGCTCTTTTTTGGAAAAATCATGAAGGTATTCTATTGAATTGTTTATTAAAAGAATAAGCTGACAAGGTTCTCAAAGAATTTCATGCAGGAGACTGTGGTGGACACCTTTACTGGAAGGCAACTGCAGATAAGATCCTGAGGGCTGGATTTTATTGGCCAACCTTGTTTACTGATGTAAATAAATGTAGAAATTTTGAATAATAAACACTTATTCACAGAGACTATCCTGATTATACACTATTGCGGAATACATGCATAATACATAAGCTCCTCTACGTTGATCATCAATTTAGCAGCATTAAAAACAATGAAACATCAATCGCATGCGCACATTAACACAGTATGTAACCTGGGGAAAGCATACAGCTGAAAACCCCACACTATCTGTATATTATAATGATTGATAACATGTAACAATACATAGTACAATACTCCTCACAAGTACTCAGTACTATCTCCACCTGTTACACACAAAACTAGCTCAGATCCGAACAAGTCACAGGTTCAAATCTCCTCCGCTGCTTTGCCTGCCTCCAATGCACAATGCCAAGTGAAAATCACATGAGAACAAGCTACAATTGGCTTGTTATTTGCCCACACTACACAGTCCTCATTGGCATAACTCAATCCCATTGATTGTGCAAGATCTCATGCACAACTATAGTCACAACTGATAGCAATCTCAATCTCTAACACCTGTCTCCACTGAATTGTACATGCACTGAGTTAACTGATGTATTCTTCAGTTGGTTTATGAGTTAATAATTAGTGAATTAATTAATAATTAATTCACACAACTCATCACTAATGTATTCTTTAGTTAGACTAAAATACAACTAGTTTAACCAAGTCAAACTGAACACAACTCCATCAACTCAACAATCAACTCCACCAAACTCAACCACATGAGTTCTAACTGAAGTCCTGCATGCAATAGCTCAACTGACTCATAGGAAAAGCATATTTCCTTCTGACAGCTGCATGTGCCACATCTGTAGCTCAAACTGAAGTGCTCCAAGAGAATAAGATAATGTTTATAGTCCAAATATTATTATGAGACAATAATATTCGACTGTTCTATATTTAGACTGGCTAGTCTAAAAATAGACTCCGCCCATATGTCTAAAAATAGAAGTCCATCTATTTTTACCAACATGACCAATCATCCATAAATAGCATCCTGCAACTCATAGACCATGATCCATATGTCTAAAAATAGACTTTGCGCCAAAAATAGCCTGCGGGGCCACTTAGTGAAGGTGACTTCTTTTCACTAAGCT
>APFE030946928.1:16019-30477 GCA_000404065.3 Pinus taeda | reverse complement strand
AAACCATCCTGGAGAAATCGTCAATGAATAATATAAAGTATTCTTCTCCTTGAGGTGACCTTGTCCTAAATGGACCACATACATTTGTATGGACTAGCTCAAGAGGCTTGCTTGCTGATCCTTCCTTCTCAGGGAAGTTAGTTCTGGTTTGCTTCCCAAACTGACATGATTTGCATATGGTGTTGTCTGGAATTTTGATGTCTGGAAGACCACAGACTGCCTGGTATTTGCATGCTTTCCTTATTTGTGAAAAGCTTAGATGCCCCAACCTTCGGTGCCATAATTAGTGTTCATCATTCTTGCTCAAATAACATTGTTGTTCTCCTTCTTCAAATATGTATAGATTATTTGGAGTTCTTCTACCTTTGATTACTGTTCTTCCTGTATCAAGATCACGAACACTACACCCATCTGATCGAAATATTTCCTCAGTTCCATTATCTCACATCTGACTGACACTCAATAAATTATGCTTCAAGCCATCAACATACAAAACATTTCCAGCTTTGACCTTCTCTTTCAACTGAGCAATGCCATTCCTTTTATGGCTGCAGGGGTATCATTTCCAAAAGAAACTTTCTTTCCTTTTTCTAGCAGTATATGATTCAAGTTTTTCTTTATCACCTGTCATATGCTTCGAACATCCGCTGTCGATGTACCATTGATTTTCCTGTCCTTTTGCATACAAAGCTATCCCACATCTTTCTGATTGCGGTTCCTTCATTCTCCATGTTTTGGCACTCCAGGTTTGTTCCTTCTGAGTTGTCTTCCAAAACCTGCTCTTGCATTCAGAATCTTCATGACCAAAATTATTACAAATAGAGCATTCAGTTTCACTATCAAGGGCGGAGGAGTTGTTATAGGTCCTCTTCGAGATTGCAGGCATACTTCTTTGTTTTTGAGCTTCTCTAGTCATGATTGTTTTATAGGCAACACATTGAACTGCTTTGTGACCAAAATTATGGTAAGAGAAACATTGGCCATTGAAGAAATTCCTGCGACTATCCTCCAACCAATTGTAGTTTCTAATGACATCCATTTTTGAAGAAAATTGGGAAGATTTTACTTGTGGCTGGTTGTAGCATGCCCTCGATTTTCTTGATAGTCTTTGTTTGTTCTTGAGGAAGATTGTCCCTGATTTACGTGATGATTTCTATTAGGCTTTTGCTCACTCCTTCTTGCTGCATCAAGATAACTCTTGGAAGTGGAAGCTTGAGATGCTTCTCCATTATACCCCAGACCTGTCTTGATTAGAGGGGAACGCTGCACATTGATAATCTCATTCAAAGTTTCAGATCCTTTAACAAATTTAAGATTAAGGGCCTTTGTTTTCTCAATTTCTTTTCTAAGGCCAACAATTTCACATTCTAACTTCTCAAGAGATTTTTCCTTTTCATCAAGTTGATATTGCAGAGTATCAATGATCATATTCTTTTCTTCTAAACATGTTTTGAGTCTAGAAATCTCTTCATAAAAGCCACCCACATCTATAGCATCCATGTAATCATCATCTTCAAAGGCCATTAAAAGTTTATAGTGATTACCTCGTCCATCTTCATCGCTATTTGATAGTACATCACTATCTTCATGAGTGTAATAGCTTTTCTTTTTGCATTTTGTTTCTTGTTCCATCTAACATGTTCCTTGCCCTTGTCAATCTTATCCTTATGAGGCCATTTGGAAACATAGTGACCTACTCTTCCACAAGTAAAACATTTGAATGGTAACTTACCTCTGAATCTTCCAGTACCCCGTTGAAGATTTCTGACAAAATTTGATTCTTCTTCTTCTTCTGATACATGTCCTGACTCATAGTACTCTCCTTTGCCTGAAGCCTTGAAGGCAGCTACTCTCCTGTCTGATGGACCTCCTTTCCTCACTTCATAAGCAGTTAGAATTCCGTGCAGCTATGACATTTTGAGGTTTTGTAGATTCTCCTTTTCTTCTATAGCAGAAAATTTAGATTCAAATCTAGAGGATAAAGATCTTAGAACTTTTTCAACCACAACAGCCTCTTTTATTTCTTCACCCAAATTTTTCATACAATTAACAATCTCATCTACACAAAGAAAGTAATTAGCCACACTTTCATCATTATACATCTTGAGATTTTCATACTGAACCCTGAGGGTTTGAAGTTTTGCTTGTTTTACTTGGTCATCTCCTTCATAGCTCAGAACAATCTTGTAGCATATCTCTTTTGCGGATTTAAACTGCATTACCTTGACAAATTCTGATTGAGATAGGCACCCTAATAGAGTATTGACATCCTTTGCATTTGTTTCATATTTCTTCTTCTCAGCTGGATCTGTAGGAGTTGCTGATGGAAAAGTATACCCTGTATCTATGATATCCCAAACTTCGGTACCAAGAGATTGAATATAGGTAGTAACTCTTACCTTCCAATATACGAAGTTTGTCCCATCAAAGATCGGTGGCCTGCTTGATGCTTCCCACTCGTAGTTTCTCACGATGAAAGATCTTCCTTCAAGCGATCAAGCTTCTTCTGAAGGACCTTCTCTGATACAAATTGTTGGAAATAATACTGAGAGGGGGGGTGAATCAGTATTGTCAAGTCAAATATTCCTTTTTTTTCAAAACAAATGATATACGCTACTTCAGTTAGTTAAACCCGCGTATATACGCAACTATGTAGAAGGAAACTCGCGTATACAAAACAAACTTTTAATTTACTTAATATTTCTAATGATGAATGTTAATCTGTGATGCAGAATCAAATAACCAGTAACCAGAGACACTAAAGCAGAGCATAAAGACAATCACACACAAGGACACAAGAGATAAGGTGGAAACCCAATGTGGGTGAAAACAACCTGCTGCAATTCGTCTCTATCTTCTTTTAAATTAGAAACTTCTTTTACAATGTACTGGTGCAGTCCTTTACTAGTATGTAGGCTGCAACCTGCAGAGAGCTACAACCCTCTCTCGTTCTCCAGCTTCTCCTGGAAGGGAGCTACAACCCCCTTAAGCTCTTGCACTAGTCAAGATACTAATACGTAGGTACTGGTCTACAGAAGGTTACAACCTTCTCTTTCTTCAAGGGACCACGTTTCATAATTTTTGAGACTGGATCCATGAACATCAAACAATCATCAAGAATTAACCAATCTCCTTTTCACCAATTAGATCTGAATCAAGTAGATACTTCTCTGACAGCTGTACCAAAAACACAGTACCCAAAACCACACACCAAAATCTGAACCCAGAACACTGCAGTAATAAACAGAACCAGCAAGATCACAACTCAAAATATATACGCTACTTTAACAGCCTAAAACCTATGTGCATACGCTTCTGCATATGGAACAACCTGTGTATACGCTTCTTCACTTCACTAAACCTGCGTGTATATGCGCCTTCGCTTCACTGAACCTGCCTACAGATCTATAAAGGATAATTCACTCTTTCAGATATTCAATCCCAGATTATCAGACTTATAGATTAGGCAAGCGCCACATCAAGCAAATCAAAATCATACAAAGATACTATTAATCAAGCTTAAAGATTATAACCCATCAAGAGAACTTATCCTTCTTTTTGCACTAAGGTTCCTCCTTCATTCAAATCCAGATCCGCATCATGACCCAATTACCAATGTACCAGATCTAGCACTTTTTCAGATAGTCAATGATAATTTAGATAATCATTTTCGACAAGATCTCCTTCCTCTTTTATAGTCTTAGGCCTTAAACAATACCATGGTCCAAAACCATAACATTTCAATACCATGAACCAAAAAACTAGGGATCAACACATCTGACGAGACACCATGGTCCAAAACAACAGGTTCAAATCCCAAGAACTAACCACCATGTAACAAAAGTAAGTTCCCCAACATATACGCTCTTTTGTAACATATAACCCGCCTGTATACGCATCTTCGTGTAGATGAACCTACGTATATGAATTTTTCTTCTTTCTGGGTGCCTGAACTGAGATCTGTCACCAAGTTGAGTTGCCATCAAGGACAACACCATAGCCATAGCATCAAACCTATGCCGTAATGCCAACATTTGAGTCGCTAAAGGTGTTGTTTCACACCCTAAAGGAACAAGGTCAGTTGATTACATCATCTCCCATAATTTTCCCATGGAAAATTGCTCAGAACTGGTCAAAACTAGACCATACAGACAACTCAGTGCTAAGGGTGTGATGCATCTCACCTGCCACATGCAAAAAGTGTGATGCATACTGAAAATCCCTTCTATAGGGTGTGATGGGCAAGAGTAGACAAATGACAGAGACAATTTGCAAGGTGGATGTTCATGGAATCTTCCAAAAACTTCTCCTGTGACACTTGCCTCTCTGAATTCGCCTAGGGATGAGTAAGAGATCATGAATCTCCAAGTGGAACCAAGAACTATCAGAGAGAGGACACTAATCAAAATCTAAGAAGCTGACTCACCCCCCTGCAAACATATATATATGGATCCCTCATCCCAGAGATCCAAAGGCTAGAATCTTGTATCTTGTAAGGAAGTGTTGTTGGTTTCTTAGTGGAACATCATAGTGTTTGGTGATCTAAGCTTTTCATGAGGTGAATAAGGGATTTCATTCTGGGAGGATGACGTTGGGTCAGATCAATGGGTTGTAATCCTCTCTTCTACTCTTTCTAACAATAAAGTTATTTGAGTTTATATATGCATTTGTCTGGTCAATATATATCTGGTCCTATATTGTTTATGATCATATATCTCTCTCCTTTGATGGTATCATGTTGTTTTGATTTTACATGTGCTCTTTGAAGCGGGGTAAGCAAGGAAGGAGCAGCAAACATCTGTCATAGGGGAGAGGAAACAAGTAAGGAGCCAAGCGAAATACTGAGGTTGGTACTCTCTGCTTCTCTCCTATCTACTTCTCATAAAGGAAAGTGAAAGTAACTTTAGTTTGTTTGTTTCTAAGATAGCTACCCATCTTAGTGAGACTAGCAGCTTTGAATGGACACTAGATTTCTCGATAACAACAGGTTTACCGAAGTCTAAGGGAAAGAGTGTCATCATGGTGGTAGTTGATAGACTTACCAAGTATGCACACTTTTGTGCATTATCACATCCATTTAAAGCCAGTACAATTTCTACAGCATTTATGGAAACGATTCAAAAGCTACATGGAAACCCAAAGATTATTGTAAGTGACAAAGATCCCATTTTTACAAGAAATTTTTGGACATAATTATTTTCTTGTCTTAGTACTCAGTTAGATCATAGATCATCTTATCATCCTCAATCTAATGGGAAAACGGAGATAGTAAACACATGTTTGGAAGGATATCTTCGTTTCTTTGTATCTGATAAATAGACACAATGGGTCAAATGGTTCCCTTTGGCTGAATGGTGGTATAACACTTCCTTCCATACTACAACAAAAATGATCCCATTTATGGCACTTTATGGATATCAACCACCATCCATCACATCATATTTAAGAGAAAATTCTAAGGTTCAAGTAGTCGAACATCACATTGAGCATCAACAACAAGTTCTCCAACTCTTAAAGGATAACCTCGTGTTGGTGCAGAATAGAATGAAACAACAGGTAGATCAATATTGTAGTGAAATAAGTTTTGATGTAGATGTTTGGGTATTCCTACAGCTACAAACATATAAACAAACTTCCCTCAAGAAAGCTAAGAAGGATAAGAAATTGTCACCAAAGTATTATGGTCCATACAAGGTGTTGCAAAACATTGGTATTATGGCATACAAATTGGAGCTTCCTGCAGCTTCTCGAGTGCACCTAGTTTTCCATGTTTCATGTTTAAAGAAGGATATGGTGACAAGCTCCCATAAATAATATTGCCAAAACTTGACTAGGAAGGAAAAATTATATTCGAACCAGAAGCAGTCATAGAAACAAGAACTCAAAAACTATGAAATTGATCCATTTCAGAGTATCTCATCAAGTGGAAGAACTTATCCACAGAAGATTCCACATGGGAGGATGAGAATTTTATACAAAAGCATCCATAACTACTCAAGCATTGAGGAAAACACTTTTTTTAAGGAGAGGGGCATGTTAGGTCCATATAATACTAGTGATGCCCCCATTAATATTATAGTTGTATCCCTTATTAATATTGTTGTGCCCCTATAGTCCCCATATTATTATTATTGTGCTCCATAGAATCCCTCTATTGTTATTTTTGTGCCTTTATATTATTATCGTTAGGTCGGCTTGGTTATATTGCGACCACTTAGACTCCTATATATATAAAGGAGGTTTTGTCATTTGAATCATCCAAGAATTTTTCATTTGTGTAATGTAAAGGAGGTTTCCAACTCGAAGAGGCTTATTTCTAAGGCATTCAACTATCTTTTATATCTTTTTGTAAGCTGGTTTCATAACATTTTCCAAAAACTTTGAAGTATTTTATAGTAGGAGTCTTACCATACCAAATTTCATGTGGAGTTAGAGTGCTCTTTACTCGAATGTTTGCTTTGTTGAGGATAGTGATGGCAGTAAATGCAGCTTCACCTCAGAAGGTTGCAGGAGTTCCAGACTCATCTAGCATGGCACAAGCCATTTGTTGAACAGTTCTGTTCATCCTTTCTACCACTCCATTTTGCTGAGGAGTCCTTGCGGTGGATAATTCTCTTTTTATTCCATGTTCTCCCCAAAAGTCGAAGAATTCATCCGAGATAAATTCCCCTCCTCGATCAGACCTGAGGGATTTGATTTTGTGATCTGATTCATTTTCAACCAAATATTTGAAGGCTTTGAACTTTTCAAATGCTTCATCTTTATGCTTTAGAAGTCATATCCAACACATTCTTGAAATTTCATCAATGAACAATATAAGGTATTCTTCTCCACGAGGTGAATTTTTCCTTGATGGACCACATAAATCAGTATGAACAAGTTCAAGAGGCTTACCCGCTGGTCCTTCCTTCTCAAGGAAATGTGCTCTAGTTTGCTTACCAAATTGACATGATTTGCATATTGTATTCTCTAGAATGTTGATATCAGGAAGATCATGAACAACCTGGAATTTGCATGCTTTCCTTATTTGTGGGAAGCTTAGATGCCCCAATCTTCTATGCCATAGCCAGTGTTCATCATTTCTAGATAGATGGAATTGTTTTTGTCCTCCCTTGAGTATTTATAAGTTGTGTGGAAATTATTATGCCTTTGATCACGGTTTCTCTTGTATCAAGCTCATGAACAATACATCCATTTGATCGAAATACTACTTCATTTCTTTGATCACACATTTGATTGACACTCAATAGGTTATGATTTAAACCATCAACATACATAACATTCCCAACTTTAACCTTTTCTTTTAAGAGAACAAAATGTTTATCTCTTATGACAGCAGGAGTGTCATTTCCAAATGAGACCTTCTTTTCCTTTTCTAAGGCATTCTATGACTAAAGTTTTTCTTTATCACCTGTCATGTGTTTCGATCATCTACTGTCGATGTACCACTAATTTTCTTGTCCTTCTGCATATAAGGCTATACCACATCTTTATGTTTGTGGTTCTTTCTTTCTTGATAATTTGGGACTCAATGAAGTTTGCTCCTTCTGAGATGTTTCCCAAAATTTACTCATGCATTCCGAATCTTCATGACCGAAGTTGTTACAGATAGAGAATTCTATTTCATTTTCAAGAAGCGAAAAGTTATTGTAGGTCCTTTTCATGATCCCTATCACATTCCTTTGATTTAGTGCTTCTCTAGAATTGATGATATTGTAGGCAACACATTCAGCAGCTTTGTGTCAAAAGTTATGAAATGAAAAACAATCGGCATTAAAGAAGTTCCTGCGATTATCGAATCTACTGACCTGGTGATTGTAGTTTCCATTGACATTCATACTTGAAGCAAATTGAGTATGATTTACCTAAGGCTGGTTGTAACTAATGTTCATTCTGGAAGTAGATTGAACCTGATTTACTTGGTGAATTGCTTTATGCCTTTGTTGATGATTGTCAAACTGTTCATTGCTCTTTGCTACATCAAGATAGCTTTTAGTGGAGGTTGATAGCTTTTGTGCTTGAGATGCTTCTTCAGTATATCCAAGATCTATCTTTATCCAAGGAGGATGCTGCACTTTGATAATTTCATCTAAAGCTTCTCATCCTTTAGAAAATCTGAGATTGAGAGCTTTATTTTTCTCAATATCTTTCCTTAGACCCACAATTTCACATTCTAGTTTTTCATTGTGTTTTTCTCTTTCAGCAAGTTGGAATGTCAGAGTATCTATAATCATATTCTTTTCTTGTAAACAGATTTTGAGTTTAGAGATTTCTTCATAAAGATTATCTTCATTTAAAACATCCAAGAAATCATCATCTTCAAAAGCCATTAGAGGTCTATAGTCATTATTATCTTAATCACTATTTGATAACCATCGTTATCTTCATGCGTATAGTAGTTCTTCTTACTTACACTTTGTTTTATATTCCATTTTGTTGATTTCTTACCTTTATCAAGCTTATCTTTATGAGGAAATTTCGCAGCATAGTGACTAACTCTTCCACAAGAAAAACATTTGAAAGGTAGTTTATCTCTGAATCTTCCAGAACCCCATTGAAGGTTATTGACAAAGTTTGATTCTTCCTATTCTTCTGAAATATGTCCTAATTCATTGAGTTCTTCTCTTCCTGAAGCTTTGAATGTGTCTTCTCTCATGTCTGATGGACCTCCTTTTCTCATTTCGAAAGTAGTTAAGATTCCGTGCAGTTGTGTCATATTGATACTCTGAAGATTCTTCTTTTCTTCTATGGCAAAAACTTTTGATTGAAACTTAGTAGACAAGGATCATAAAACCTTTCCAACAAAAGTAAATTATTTTATCTCTTCATCCAAGTTCTTCATGCAATTAACAATCTCATCTGTACATAAGAAGTAATTAGCTATACTTTCATCATTGTGCATTTTGAGAATTTCATATTGAATTATGAGAGACAGGAGTTTTACACGTTTTACCTGATTGTCTCCTTCATAGCTTAGAATGATCTTGTCGCATATTGCTTTGGCAATTTTGAGCTCCATAAATTTGACAAATTATTATTGTGACAGAATCCCCAATAATGTATTGATAGCTTTGTTATTGGTTTCATATTTAATTTTACCCACCGTATCTGTAGGAATTGCTCATGGAAATGCCTATCGTCCTTCCACGATTTCAAAAACATCTATTCCAAGAGATTGAAGATAGGCTGCGGTTCTTACCTTCCAATAAACGAAGTTGCTCCCATCAAATATTGGTGGTCTAATGGATCCCTCTCTTTGGTAGTTACTCATGATGATAAATCTTCCTTCAAGCGATTAAGCTTCTTCTGAAGGACCCGCTCTGATTCCAATTGTTGGAAATAATACTGAGAGGGGGGGGTGTGAATCAGTATTAGAAAGTCAATAATATTTCATTTCAGATTTATGTACACTACTTCAATTAATCAAACTTGCATGTATATGCAACTGTATTTAAGGCAACTAGCGTATACCCTTCAAACTTATATCTTAGTTAAATCATCATATGTTGATCTTTAATCTGTGCAACATAACCATATAAATAGTAACAAGGTGCAGTAAAAACAGAATAGACAATCACACACATGAACACAAGATATAAGTTGGAAACCCAATGTGGGTGAAAACCACCTACTGCAATCGTCTCTATCGTCTTTTAATAAGAAACTTATTTTTACAATTTTTGTACTGGTGCAGTCTTATACCAGTACGTAGGCATCTACCTGCAAAAGGCTACAACCTTCTCTTGTTCTACATCTTCTCCTGAAGGGAGCTACAACCCCCTATCTTTTGTACTAGCTGATGTGTTTACTAGCACATAGGTGTTGGCCTACAGAAGGCTACAACCTTCTCTTTTCTTCCAGGGACCACGTTTCATAAATTTTTAGACCGGATCCATCAATAACATCAGTAAAACATCAAATACATCTGCATCAATCAATCTCCTTTGCACCAACCAAAACTAAATCAATCAATCACTTGTCAAAATGTTATAACGAGAATACAGTAACAATAACCAGAACCAAATCTAGAACCCAGAACACTGCAACAATAAACAGAAGTAGCTAAAGAATATTTTATTAGGTATACGCTACTTCAGTGTGGCGGACGTGCGTACATATGTCATTTTCTCAAGGCAAAATTACGTATATGTTATTTTGATATGCAAAACCAGTGTGTATACATGCATTTGCTAAAGTGAACCTATGTATAGATCTATAAATGATGATTTAAACTTTACAAAAATTCCAGACATCAGTTATACCTAGATCATCATATTTACAGATTACAGCATGCACCAGTTTTTCAGATAAAAGATCAAAACCACACAAAGATACTTATCTTTAGGCATTAAGATCTTGACCCATCAATAGAATTTATCCTTCATCAAACACTCAGGTTCATCCTTGATTCAGTTCTAGATATGCACCATAACCCAATAACCTGTATTCTAGATCTTTCTCTTCATTAGATATTCGATTCATGAGTGCCTTTGCCTAATGATCTGCTCCTCCTTTTATAGTCTTAGGCCTTACTCAATACCATGGTCCAAAACCACTTAGAATCAATACCTGGGGTCAGCACTTCAGACAAGACACCTTGGACCAATACCATGGAACAAAATACCATGGACCAAAATACCATAGACCAAAACTAAATTTTCCAACATGTATGCGCCTTTCCTTCCGTGAAAGTGCGTGTGTACGCTATACATGCCTTTTGGTCTGGGAACCTGCGTATACCTCTCTTTCTTCATTCTGTGGGCCTGAAATGTGATCTATCATCTGTGTGAGTTGACATCAAGGAAAATACATGTTTCATGGTGCCAAATCTGTATCATAATGCCAACAATTACTTCCATCTCCTCACAGACACACACACACACACACACACATATATATCCTACACACCAAACTCTAGGACAACTAGGCCTGTTAGAGTGGTAACACTCAATAAGTATTGTTTAGGAGTCATTAATACTTTGCCACATTTTATTTTTAATATGTGACCAATGTAGTCTTAGATTTTGTAGTTAGGTGCAGTAAGTAGTGGTCAACATTCATTAATACATTGTTGCATTTTATTTCTAATATGAAACCAGCGTAATATTAGATGTTGTAGTTAGGGGCTATGTGGTAAAACCACCTAACCAATATGAAATTTCATAAATGTGATATATAATGGTTTATAGAGTGTGAGGAGAATATACAGTTGCAATGTGAATAATAAAGTAAATATTTATTCACTCACGAAAATTGTGTGTGGAGGTCTACACCCTGATGTCTTGCAAGGTGTTTGGGCTTTGAGTAGCTTCCAAAGACACATTTATGTTTGTATAATTCAATTTAGTCATGAATACTTTGCCACATTTTATTTTTAATATATGACTAATGTAACCTTAGATGTAGTTAGGGGTAGTAAGTAGTGGTCAATAGTCATTAATATATTGATGTATTTTACTTCTAATATGAAAACAACCTAATGGTAGATGTTTTAGTAAGGGTCTATGTGGTAAAACCACCTAACAAATATGAAATTTCATAAATGTGATAGATAGTGTTTTATATAGTGTGAGGAGATAATACGGTTGCAATTTGAATAATAAAGTAAATATTTATTTTCACTCACCAACATTGTGTCTGGAGATTTCCACCCTGATTTCTTTTAAGGCCTTTAAGCATTGAGAATTTTCCAAAGACACATTTATGTTTGTATAATTCCATTTAGTATTCATTTCCTTGTGATGAAATATGTGATAGATACTATGTTGTCTTCCAGCTATTGGTTTTCTATCACAAAATGAAATGAAGTCATTAACATAGGTTTTCAACTTTCTTTACAAGAGCTCTTCCAATAATTGATTGCCTACTTTCCTTACACCCTCAAAATAACTCAAAGTATAACCATTGGATCATGTATGGTCTTCGTCACAAATTTCAAATTTAACTTTCAACTACTGGATTCAAATCACCAATGTAATAAATTATTACTGTCATCTTGAAGGGAAAACTCAATTTCCATGATATGATTATGTTTCCTACACATATTAAGAATAAGCAATGTAAATGTTTATATATTTCCAAGTCCACCTAGAAATACTCTTATTTAGCAAATATCTCATCTCTAATTAGGATTCATCTCTATTACGAATTTAATTTTCTTTTTTGTAATACTACATACAAATTGAAGCAAGGTTGCTTGGGAGTGGAAGAAGGAAGGAAGAAGGAAGCAAGGGTGGGAAGCGACATTTTCAAAATATCCTAGATCAGATGTGAATTGTGGAGTGAATTTATAATATATATATATATATATATATATATATATATATATATATATATATATATATATAATATATATATATAAATATATATATATAATATATATATGATATATATTTTTATGCATATATGTCAACAAAATCATGTAGAATGATTAATTAGTGATAGAAAAAAAATAAAAACATGGATTAAACCATATAACATCATTCATCTAGTAGTTAATAAATTATACTTCATCAATCATAGGTCCACAAGTTGAAACATCTTGATTCTCATCAACCTTCAAATTTCAAAGTTTCAAAATTCAATATATAACATTTTTCATCACTAAAGTTGTACTTGTAACCATTACCAATAACCAAACTATAACAAAGATTCAAGAATATTAAATTTTCAAACATGAAATGACATGTTCCATGAAGCATCATATTCGTAATTCATTACCAATGAGTTATAAATGCCAACTTCAAAATTCAAACCTAAAAATCAAATTGTCATATATTGTTCACAAAAAAAGGCATAATAAATATTCAAGAGTCAATAGTTAAAAAATACTACAAAGTATAAACTAGAAAAGACATGTAAATCTATACTCTAAAATCTCTTATTTCCACGAGAAAAATCTAATTTATTTGAGGATGATCCATGAGTATCCTCTCGCATAGTGGGACAACCACATCTACAACTAGAAGGCAAATGACCTTCATGCAATGTTGCATATGGATGTGGTGGAAAAGGTAAAGTTGGTGCCAATGCAACTTGAGCACTACTAGTGGACGATGGGGGTGGTATGGTTGTTACTAGTACTTCATCATCATATATCAAAATCTTTAAGATTCCAATTTTTCTTCATGTATGGCTCCATCCTCCAAATTATTCTACTCTGGGTTGGTGTTATGAAACCAGCTCAACAAAAAGATAGAAAAGATAGATCAACACCTTAGAATGCAGCCTCTTCAAGGGGGAAACCTCCTTTACATTACATAAATGAACAATTCTTGGCTGATTCAAATGAAAAAACATCCTTTCTATATATAGGAGTCTAAGGAGTCGCAATATAACCCAGCTAACCTAACAATAATAATATAAAGCCACAAAAATAACAATAGAGGGATTCTATGGGGCACAATAATAAAAATACGGGGACAATAGGGGCACAACAATATTAATAAGGGATACAACTACAGTATTAATGTGGAAATCACTAGTATTATAGGGACCTATCATGCTCGTCTCCTTCAAAAAAAGTGTTTTCCTCAACGCTTGAGTAGTTCTAGATGCTTCTGTGTAAAATTCTCATCCTCCCATGTGGAATATTTAGTGGATAAGTTCTTCCACTTGATGAGATACTCGGAAATTGATCGATTCCATAGCTGTCGAGTTCTTGCTTCTCTGACTACGTCTAGTTCCAATATAGTTTTTCCTTCCTTGTCAAGTTCCAGAAATATTGTTTGAAATGGGAGCTAGTCACCTATAACCTTCTTTAAACATGAGACATGGAAAACTGGGTGCACTTGAGACGTTGTAGGAAGCTCCAATTTGTATGCCATAGTACCAATATTTCGCAACACCTTCTACGGACCATAATACTTTGGTGATAATTTATTATCCTTCTTAGCTTGCTTGAGGGAATTATTTTATATCGTTTTAGCCGTAGGAATACCGAATCACCTACATCAAAAGTTCTTTCCCTGCGATGTTGATCTGCCTATTGTTTCATTCTATTTTGTGCCAACACGAGGTTATCCTTTAAGAGTTGGAGGACTTGTTGTTGATGTTCGATGTGATGTTCCACTGCTTGAACCTTAGAATTTTCTCTTAAATATGATGTGATGGATGGTGGCTGATACCCATAAAGTGCCATACATGGGGTCATTTTTATTGTTGTTTGGAAGGAAGTGTTATACCACCATTCAGCCAGAGGCAACCATTTGACCCATTGTGTCTATTTATTAGATACAAAGAGCAATGAAGATATCCTTCCAAACATTTGTTTACTATCTCAGTTTGCCCATCAGATGAGGATGATAAGATGAGCTATGAACTAACTGAGTACCAAGACAAGAAAATAATTCTGTCCAAAAATTTCCAGTGAAAATGGGATCTCTGTCACTTACAATAATCTTTGGGTTTCCATGTAGCTTTTGAATTGTTTCCATAAATGCAGTAGAAACTGTACTGG
>APFE030946928.1:5114-15446 GCA_000404065.3 Pinus taeda | reverse complement strand
AGAAATGGCGCACAACAATGCTTCCACATCCTCATCCTTTCTTGAGAGTGCATTTGCCACCACATTTTGCTTCCCTTGTTTGTAGATGATTTCAAAGTCATAACCCAACATCTTTGTGACCCACTTTTGTTGCTCTTCAGAGGATAATCTTTGTTCTAAAAAGTATTTAAGGCTATCATGATGCATTTTTACCTTGAAGTGTCTTCCCATTAGGTAGGGTCGCCATTTCTTAAGTGCATGGAGTATTGCCAACATTTCCTTCTCATAAACAGCTTTTAAATATTTTCCTTTGATTGGATGACATTCAAAAGAAATGGGTCTTTCTTCTTGCATTAAAATAGCACCAATTCCATTTCCTAAGGCATCACATTCCATAATAAAGGTTTCTGTGAAGTCCAATGTAGCTAAAACTGGTGCTTGGCACATTGCCTCTTTAAGATGTTCAAAGGCCTTTGTTGCTTCTGGAGTCCATGAGAATACATCTTTCTTCAATAATGTTGTTAGGGGTGCTACTATTCTCCCATAATTCTTAACAAACTTGCGATAATACCCTATCAACCCAAGAAATCCTCGTAGATGCTTTATGGGTGTGGGGATTTTCCATTCCTTAATGGTTTTAATTTTGCTAGGGTCTACCTTCAAACCTTCATGAGATACAATATGGCCTAGATATTCCACCTCTTTTACTCCAAAGAAACATTTGGATATTTTTTCATATAATTTTTTCCCCTCCAATAGTTTGAGCACCATGTCAACATGTTGGACATGATCCTTCCAAGACTTGTTGTAGATTAGTATATCATCAAAAAATACTAACACAAATTTTCTAGGGAAGGGTTTGAAAATGTAATTCATCAAACCTTGAAATGTAGAAGGTGCATTAGTAAGGCCAAAATGCATGACCAAAAATTCATAATGACCCTCATGAGTTCTAAATGTTGTTTTTGGAATGTCTTTAGTCTTCATTCGAATTTGATGATATCCTGAACGAAGATCCCACTTGGTCAACTAAATTGATCCATGCAATTCATCCAGTAATTCATCAATGGTAGGAATGGGAAACTTATCTTTAATAATGAGCTTGTCGAGCTCCCTATAATTCGAACACATGCACCATGATCCATCCTTCTTGTGCACCAATACTACCGGAGCAGAGAAAGAACTTTTACTAGGTTGAATTATACCAGCCTCTACCATTTCTACAACCATACGTTCAATTTCACTCTTTTAGGCACAGGGATATCTGTATGACATGGTGTTTGGAGGAACACTTCCTGGAATCATATGAATAGCATGATCATGATCAAAAATAGGTGGGAGACCTTTGAGAGTCTCAAGGAATGATTTTCCAAAACTTTTTGGACATCTATAGAAATAGATGATTCCGATGTGGATACATCTAGCGAACATAATTGTGCAATTACACCTCTTTGTTCCTTTTTTAGAAGCTTTGTCATACCATTAGAGCTGATTATCTTTCCCTGTTTCGATTAAATACCCCTTAATTCAACTTCCTTTCCTTCAAAAAAAATTTCATGAAATCTTTTTGAAAATTAAAATCTATTGTACCCAAGGATTGTAGCCATTGGACTCCTAGTACAACATCAACACCTCCAATTGGAATGGAAACCATTAGGCTAGTCAATACATATTCTGCCATGGATAGCTTGATATTATGGCACTTTCTAGAGAAATTTATCGTTCCTCCATTTATAACCATCACTTGACACTCTGGTGCTGGATATAGGAAGAAATTCAATTCTTTTGCTACCTTACAAAGAATAAAATTGTGGGTACTTCCTGAATCAATCAACACTGTTACCTTTTTCTTCTTGATTTGTCCTTCTATTTTGATGGTTTGAGGAGTGGTAATTCCAGCCAATGCATTACAAGATATGGTCAGATTCATTTCTTCTTTATCTAGGCTTTGTTCCTAGATTATATCCTCTTTCTTTGGCCTTTCTTGCCCCTTTTCTTCTTCCTCTTCACAATCTATCTAGAATAATTTCTTCTTAGCACAATTATGACCCTTAGTGTATTTGCTATCACAACTGTGACAAAGCCCTTTTGCTCTTTTTTCTTCCAATTGTTGTGGTGTCAACCTTATAGGTTTTGGAAGGCTAGGGGTAACAACACTTCCATGTTTATTGTTCTGACTGGTATGCTTCCTGGTTGCCATCATTTTTCTTTCCATTTCTCTTGCCAACTTGAATGCCTTCTCTAATGAATCAAGTTCCCAAAGGTGAACATCATGTTGGATATTATCCTTTAAATTCCCTATGAACACATCAATCCTATGCTCCTCTAGAATATTTTTTACCCTTATGCTCAATTTTTGGAACTCCTCAATGTGCTCCATTGTTGAACCCTTTTGTTTGAGACTTATCAATTGGCTAAAAAAAGTGTTGCTTTTTGTATCCTCATAATGTGTTGTCAATTCTTCCGTAAAAATTGCCCAAGTGATAATTTGTTTATGAGAGCAAAGCCATTGATACCATACAAATTCATTTGGTTCCAAATATAAAGTTGCAATACGTACCTTTTGTGTGTTTTGCACATTATTGTGATTGAAAAATTGCTCCATCTGTAATATCCATGTTGCGGGATCCTTGCCATCAAACTTCCTCATATCAATTTTTGGAATATGGTGGGTCTTTGATCCAACATTAGAGTCT
Organism: Pinus taeda; assembly: GCA_000404065.3. Lineage (NCBI taxonomy): Eukaryota > Viridiplantae > Streptophyta > Pinopsida > Pinales > Pinaceae > Pinus > Pinus taeda. Next base: position 12,771 of record APFE030946928.1, on the reverse strand, counting down.
ATGGAATCATGATTAACATTTCTTTTGTTCTACCCTTTCACCATTAGTGACCATTTCTTGTAGCAACTTATTCATATTTATCTTCAATTCTTCCATTTCTATCTTCAAATCTATCTTCAAATCGTCCATCTTAGCTTCCATAACATTCATCTTAGCTTCTACGCCTTTCTTTAAACAATCCATGTTAGCTTCTATGCCTTTCTATAAAACATCCATCTTAGCTTCTACATCTTTCTTTAAACCATCCATCTTAGATTTTGTTCCTTTTTGTGCAAGTGACAGTTGTTGCACTTGGTCTCGTAATTTTGATATATCATGTTGCATTTCTTCCTCTTCTTCGTAAGTCATGCTAGAGCTTTTCGGTTTCTTACTAGGTATTTGCATTTTCTTTCCTTGGGGCATCAATTACTACTAATAATGCTTTACTATGCCCTTTGAATTCCTTCAAACTAATGTTTCAAACCAAGAAAAAACTACACCCCTTTTTTCACTTTGTAGGAGCTGGATATTGAATATGATGTATCTCTGTAATTTCAGACCATCCAGTTCCGAAATTGCGATTTGTAGTAGCCCTCTCCGTTCTCTTTCCAACTCCACAAGTCTAATCCGAATTGGATTCTCCAAGAATGAGTTATGCGAAATCTCCCATAGTAACCTGATTATAGACTTGCTCAATAGAGAGAACTTGTATGACATGCCACGAGTCATTGTGTCAACGTTTGGCTCCAAAAGATATATACAAGAAACTACAATCCATCCTCGTTCTATACCTTCTTATGAAATTTCAATCTGATGCTCAGAGAGAAAGTTATGATGATTTTCCCCAGGTCCCCTATTTGGAATGCAATTCAGGAGTCTCCAAAAAGACCAACTTCCTCAGATCATATCTCCGTAAATATAGCGAAAAAAGGTTTGAAATTTAGACCTGAGGTTTAACGCGATTTCTTCTCAAATGGTTTTTTTTTTTACCTTCTGAAATGTCGCAGAAAAAACGTTATAGTGAAAATTCCACGATGACCTATTTGGAGTAGCGAAACCCTAGAATCCAAAGCTCTGATACCAAATGTTATGAAACCAGTGCAAGAAAGAGATAGAAAAGATAGATTAGTTCCTTAGAATTTAGACTCTTCGTGGGGGAAACCTCCTTTACATTACATAAATGAACAATTCTTGAATGATTCAAATGACAAAACCTCCTTTCTATATATAGGAGGCTAAGGAGTCATAATATAACTCAGCTGACCTAACAATAATAATATTTGCTACGAAAATAACAATAGAGGGATTCTATGGTGCACAATAATAAAAATATGGGGATAATAGGGGCACAACAATATTAATAAGGGATACAAATACAATAGTAATGGGGTTATTACTAGTATTATAGGGACCTATCAGTTGGTTTCCCAAGTCATATATGATCTATCAACATGAGCTTTCTCACAATAATGTGTCAACAACTACAAGTTGTAGTGCACAAAAAGCAACGTTTCTTCCTAGTTTTCATTGAGATAGTTCCTTCTCGCACTATGGATGAAGCTATAGGTGCTCCAACACCTCTATGTAGAACAAGTATTAAAAACCTATGTAGACACTTTTATTTCCAATTTTGCCAAATCTCCCCCAATGCCATACATGTTCTACCATGTCACAACATCCATTCCAACTCTATCTTTGATTGCATGCAAAGAACCAAACACTCTAGTTTGACTGAAGTATTTTCCTAATTCTCCACTAAATATATCATATTCCTCCCTGTCAAGGATCAACTTATCTAATGCTACCATATATCCAACTTGTACCTCTGGATCTATATGGGGTTTGGTCCTAACCCCACCTTGAGGTGTAGGTTTTCCCAACCAAGATAGAGTGTGGTATTTTGGCATAAGGATATACTCCAAGGCATGTACCATAAAATTAATTTTATCGTACATTGCACATACATATTTATGAATATGATCATACAAGATGGGATGTTTTGGTTGAAGAATATCTTTTATTTGCCCCAACATGCTGTTGATCTACTCATACACTTCCCCAATAATTGGTGCATCTATATCTAAAAAAGAAAATCATGTTATAAATGGGCTTAGTGTATTGCAAAACATCCCTCACATTTTCCTAAAACAGACCATCAAGAGTGGCATCCTCCACCTTTTCAAAATATTCCTCATCAATTGTGGTTGCAACCTTATCCTTTAATACCTTCCAGTGTGGACTTGATACCATGCTATCCAATGCTACTCTTACCTTCAAAAGGCATCTGAAGGTGAGGTAATAGATAGTAAATCTGGTCTTCCCAAACTTGAATATCTACAGCCTTGAGTGATTGCAAAAAATCCCAGGTGTATTGCTATGATTGGTAATAAATTTTTATTCTCTTGCCTTTCTTGTACAATTCACGAATCCATCGGTATTGAGGTAACTTGATCTTAATAATGTCATACATCAAAAGTTTCATTGTGTGAAACAAATACCCAGACCAAAATATGTTAGGGTATTTATCCTCAATGATTTCTCTCATTTCCTTACACTTAGAAGCATTATCAGTGCTGACTTGGATGACATTGTATGGCCCAATAATTTAAATTGTTTAAATTAATGGTTGTGCAGTGTTGATGATGGTCTTGAACTTTTCCAAGTAATCATGTGATGAAAAGAATACTACACCAATAACAGACACACTAATAACATTTATCAATGGATTTGTTATGAAGATATATCCCCTTTGTAGATAGAGACGATCTCTCTATCCCATGTTGGGAATAATACTGAGGCGGGGACTGGGAGGGTGAATCAGTATTTATAAATTAATAACTTTTCATTTCAATAATCAGATTTACATATGTTACTTCAGTGAAGGGAACTCGTGTGTGCATGAAACTGTTCTTAAGGAAACCAACGTATATCGAGTGTTCTTATGATTCAGTTAATTCATCAATTGTCGATCTTTAATCAGTGCATCAGTACTTTATTTAAACATTAAAGAGTAACCATGTGCTGAAATAACAGAATGAACCATCACATATAAGAAACACACATGAACACCAAGATTTAAGCTAGAAACCCAATGCGGGAGAAAAGCCACTTGTTGATGTTGTCTTTGTCTTCTTTTAATACAAGGAATAATCTATTTACAATCTTGTACTGGTGCAAGCTCATACCAGTATCCAGGCACCCACCTGTAGAAGGCTACAACCTTCTCTCGTTCTCCATCTTCTACTGGAAGGGAGGTACAACCCCTAGTTCTTGTACTAGTTGATATGTTTACTAGTACATAGGCTCTAACCTACAAAAGGATATAACCTTCACTCATTCTCTAGTTGCTACTGGAAGGGAACTCCAACCCCCTAATGAAATCACTAGCCACTACTAGCAGGAATCTTTGACTTCCTCAATTAAGGCTCCAACCCTCAGTATGCTACGGAGACCACGTTTCATAAACTTTCACACTTGATACTCTTGGACACAATACTACAATATGAAGGCCACATTTCATAAAATTCTCACACTAGACCCATTAGTAACATTGAAGCTCAAAATAAATCACCACTGTTATACAACAGTCAAATACATCTATATCAACCAATCACTGAAACCCAATCATCAATCTCTGAATCAACCATAACTGAATCAATCAATTACTGAAACCTCTAACATACTAAATCAAACAATCACTGAACCTTTGACATAAAAAATCACTGAACCTTTGACACAACTAAATCAACCATTCATTCAAACTTAATCAAATTCAACCATTCAAATAAAATAGACAGATCACTCTAACAAATACACAAATATTAACTCAGAACACTGCATCAACAACTAGAACCAACTGTAACATTAAAACCATGTGTTAGAATGTATACAGTCCTTCAATGAAGCCAACCTAAGTGTATACATAACTTCCCTTAGCCCAACCTGGATATACCTCTAAATATACTGAATTATAAAACCTTTGAACCACAAACTGTACCAATAAGTGACATTCTGAAGATCTACTATCAATTTACAGAGTTCTAAATAGATAGCAGCAAGGATCACCCTTCTTACTCAGACAATTAATCAATCAGACAAAATCTCTTTATGCACTCAATTTTACTTTCAGATCTAAGAATACTTCATTGACAGACAATAATAAAACAACAACACTAGTTTGATAGATTATTCATCTCTAAACACCAAGCTTTTATTTTTTATACGCTACTTGGAAGAGCTAATCCGGCATGTATATGGACATTCAACAAAGCGAACCAGCATATAGATCTGCAACTTACTTATAATTTCGCTGCAATTCCAGACTTCAGACATACCCAAATCATCACATATAAAAGATAAAACGTGCATTAGAAATCAAATCTAGCCTATCTATTATGAGATCCCATAATGATAAGTCATTATGATCGTAATCCATCATTAGATCTCATCCATCATCAAACACTCTGGTGCACAATAGTTCAGATCAAGTAAAGCATCAGAAATGCATAACATGCATATTTGCTTTAGATCTAACAATTCAAAAGATATTCATTACTTCTGCACTTATCCCTTTGATCTTCTCCTCCTTATATATTTTTATCCTTTCTCAATACCTTAGATCAAAACAACACTTAGAGCCTGTGGTATTCTTAGATGGGATCAAATAACTGTTACACCGCTAAAAATTGTGGGATAATGCCATGGTATTGACCCTTGGTATTCTTTCAACTTAATTTCCATAATGTTTTCATCCCATATGCGCTTTTGCTTCTATGAAAGTGTGTGCATATGTATACACTCTTTTTTTATAGTGAACCCGCATATACAACTTAACATACCTAAAAATATCATTTTTCTTCAACTTCTTGATTTTGATCGGTAGTCCTTTGTTCCTTCATCCTATTATTTTGTACCATTACTTTGTTTCCTCTAAATAGACCTGTTATAATGTGATTTTACATTGTACATTACTTCTAAACTGATTCCTTTGAACTGCCCTACATTTTGTCACATCTGTCAACACAACTTCCATGCATTTTGTCACATCTGATATCTCTCCTATAGATTCATCTAGTTACCATATACAAGTCAATTGTTTTACTACAAGTGTGTTTCCATCAAGTACAACACATGTATCAGAATGCCAAGAATCTCCCCCTTTGGACTTGATGGCAACCATGTTGGTGTTGATTATTACAAGCTGTAGAAACTATTAGAGATAACCAACAACACCAAAATACTCTCCCCCTTTGAAATCAAGGGCAAAGGGAGGACCAAGATACTCTCCCCCTAGAAACATGTTGAATTATTTGATTAAACTCCCCCTTTGTACATGCTGAGATGCACTATACCATCCATGCTCCTCCTCAACACGTGCAAAGTCTGCAAAAAATATTTTCCGAAGGAATAACATGACTTTATAACTCATCTATGTGAGTATGACCTTCCTATCACCAATGACTCATACATACATCAATCTCCTAAGAAAGTGGGGATATACGAAATTTGACTCATCTACCCAAATAAGTGGGGATATACCAATTGTTTATACATCACTGAAATATAGCAATTATTACATCATCCTTCCCATGCATAGTGGGGGTACAAATTACATCATATGAGCATAAATGACTCATTAAAAGACTACAATAGATAGAGTGTTAGCATTATTATTCATATGTTGTACTTGATGGAAACCCACTCATCTCAGATGATAAATTATAGTGCAGCAAAGTTCACGCACTTTCATGCAGAGAAAAGTTCACACACTTTCATGCAGAGAAACGTTCACGCAATTTCATGCAGAGAAAAGTGCACACACATGGGAAATCGTATGGTTGGTTCATGGTATTAGTCCGATAATTTTTGATTCTATGTTTTTGGTTCGTGGTATTTAGTCCTTGGTATTTGAACCTATGGTTTTGGGCCATGGTATCTCGTCATAAGTGTTGATCCCAAGTATTGGGTCCATGGTATTGAATTGGTAAGGTTTTTGGTTTGTGGTATTGTGAAAGGCCTAAGGCTATAAAAGAGGAAGGAGATCATTTGGCAAGGCATCTTCTGAATCATTGAATATCTGATAAAGTGCTAGATCTGGAATATTTTGATAGGGTTAAGGTGCAGATCTGGATCTGAATGAAGAAGGAACCTTAGCGCAAGGAGAAGGATAATTTCTATTGATTGGTCAAAATCTTAAGGCTGGAATAGTGGTATCTCTATATGATTTTGATCTGTGATATGTTAGGCATGCTTGATCTATCAATTTGATAATATGGGTTAAATAATATCTCAATTTTTGAAAGATTGAATTTATAGATCTGTACGTAGGTTCAGTAAAGCGAAGGCGCATATACAAGCTCTTCTTGTAAGGGGAAGTTGCGTATACGCAGGTCGGTATTGACACAGAAGCGTATGCATGCAGGTTTCTAAATAGTGAAGTAGCGTACATCTCTTGATTTATGTTCTAGCTGCTTCTATTTATTGCTACAATGTTCTGGGTTCAGAGGTGGGGTGTGATTACTATTATTATGATCTGGGTACAGTCGTCAGAGAGGTGTTTATTTTGATTCAGTTTTGATTGGTGAAAAGGTAATTGGTTGATGCAGAAATTCTTGATGTTTGATTGATGTTATTTGTGGATCCAATCTGAAAATTTATGAAACGTGGTCCTTGGAAGGAAGAGAAGGTTGTAGTCTTCTTCAGGTAGCAGCCTACGTACTAGTATCTCAACTAGTACAAGACCTAAGGGGGTTGTAGCTCCCTTCCAGGACAAGCTGGAAAACGAGAGAGGGTTGTAGCTCTCTGTAGGTAGGCCCTGTGTACTGGTAAAGGACTACACCAGTACAGAATCATTGTAAAAAGAAGTTTCTAATTGAAAATATAGAGACATATTGCAGTAGGTGGTTTTCACCCACATTAGGTTTCCACCTTATATCTTGTGTTCTTGTGTGTGATTGTCTTCTGCTCTATTTTTCTGCTCCTGGTTACTGTTTATGTGATCCTAATGACACATTAATGTTAAACATCTGTAGAATATTTTAAATTATAAGTTTGTATGATATATGCGGGTTTCCTTATCTGTAGTTGCATATATACACGGTTGTCTCTAACAGAAGTAGCGTATATGTTCTGGGTTTGAAAAAGAAAATAATTGACTAGATAATACTAATTCACCCCCCTCTCAGTATTATTTCCAACAATTGGTATCAGAGCGGATCCTTCAGAAGAAACTTGATCGCTTGAAGGAAGATCTATCATCATGAGCAACTACGAGAGAGAAGCATCAATCAGGCCACCAATTTTTTATGGGACCAACTTCGTCTATTGGAAGTTAAGAGTTACAGCCTATCTTCAATCTCTTGGTACAGAAGTTTGGGATATCATAGATACAAGGTACACTTTTCCATAAGCAACTCCTACAGATCCGGATGAGAAGAAGCAATTTAAAACTAATGCAAAGGCTGTCAATACTCTATTAGGATGTCTATCTCAATCAGAATTCGTCAAGGTTATGCAGTATAAAACCGCGAAAGAAATATGGGACAAGATCGTTCTGAGCTATGAAGGAGATGAATAGGTAAAAAGAGACAAACTTCAAACCCTCAAAATTCAATATGAAAATCTCAGAATGTACAATGATGAAAGTGTGGCTAACTATTTCCTACGCATAGATGAGATT
>APFE030946927.1:0-19553 GCA_000404065.3 Pinus taeda | reverse complement strand
CTTACCTGCTGCTGGCCTCCTGCGCACAGGGGAAATGACCATTTCCAACAGACTGCTGAGAGTAATTTGTAATTTCTTGTTTTTTTCCGGTTTGCTGCAGGAATACCAGGCAAATTCTCACAATTACCGCTTTCTGCGAATCTTTTAGCCGCGCTGTGTTTGGGTAATAGGTGTTCGGGTAATAGTCAGTAACTTAATCCTCCTGTGTTTCCGTAATGCATATGCGAATAGAATTACCGTAGCAATTTTGTGCCGGGTTATGTTCGCTTATCAGTGTTTCCTATAGGGTTTGTTAATAACTTCTCTTATGTCATATGGACGGGAAATATTCGTTATCAACGCGTATTCATAGGTGAGTTAGTCCGTATCAACGCGCTAGTGATACCTCGGTTATTCGTAGGATACGCTACCAGATATGCCAAATGCCTCCGCCGTTACGCAATTTTTGGCTAACACGAACTATTTCTGGTAGGCATCTCCTTGAATACGCGAGTTCATTTATGCCTATCCGAGCATTTTTCGCCAGATATGATAGGTATTTCTCTTCAATGCGGGTTAGTTAGGGCCAATATGCAGATTATCTACCTGAAAAGCGACTTATCGCCAATGGATATGCGACTTATCTTCCCGTATACGCGCGTTATTTTGCCGGAGATAACCGGAATGATACGTCGGAGATAACTGGAATGATAAGTCGCATTATCCAGCAGTAACCGGAATGATAAGTTCCATATCCGGCCTGTCGTGCATGCTCGCCCGGAAATACCTCACATAACCGGCCATGAGTAGCCCAAAATGAACTCGCGTAGACGGTGTCGTGTTATCACGCCGGAGATAACCGGAATGATAAGTCGCAATATCCCCGCAGTAACCGGAATGATAAGTCACATACCCGGCCTATCGTGCCTCCTCGCCCGGAAATACCTCACATAACCGGCCAGGAGTAGCCCGAAATGAATTGGCGTAGACGGTGTCGGGAATGGTTTGCCCCATAGATATCACATTCCACATACCTGGCAAAAGTGACTCGCGTACGCTATGAATAGCGCACGTATCATACGACGTTGCTGATAATGGCGAGCGAATTATCTCGCGTTGCAGAGAATGGCTGGCGATTGTAATTATCTCTTGTTTCAGACCATGGGACCACGTATCAAAACTTACAACTATACATGTATAGAAAACATAGTGTATTGGGTTGCAAGTTTGGCCTTACTTTAAAAATGGGTAGCCTGCGTTGACCATGGTTGATGGCCTATGAGACAGAAAAAGAATAGTAGGCATACATAGCTTATTCAAACAATGAAACATAACATGACTTCCCACAAAGGTCATATCACATACGACACAGGGTTTTCATGCTCTGAGTGTCTCATTTTTTCCTAATACTTCATTAGGCTTTGGGTTTGATTAATGTACTCGGTTTGTGGATTCACTTATGGCCATGGCTTCACAACTCATATAATATACATTTCCCATAACATTAGAAATTGGTTAATATTCATATTGTAAACATCAATGTGTGTAATGACATTGAATTAATCTAATATATGTCAAGTAATGCCAGAGGGGTGTGTGACATTTGCACCGACTCTAGTTTGCTAGGTATTGTTTCACCATGTCGTATATCATGCAATCAACAACATTCCTATGTGCATTAAGAACTTTGGTGCAATCATGTTGCGGGTATTGACCATAGCTTAACAAATTGATGTGCATAAAAACATGTTTTCCCATATGTATGTTGCAGGTGATCTCTCACGTTGTGCCTTGAATTGACAACATTATTCCTGAGGTAATGCCTTGAATCCAAACTTACTACCATACCTCACACCTAGGAAAATTAGACTACATATAACTCCACAAATAATGAATTATGTTTGAATCGATCAATTTTACTTTTTCACCCCATGGATTATATGGTTAACATGTCTTACTAGTGACAAGGACTTGTCACCCTTAACCACTTTTATAATGCCTTGACACCATGCCCCTATGCCTTTATCACCATATTTAAAGCTTTGGAGGGTGCAATTTGATCATATAATTGCACCCTTACAATCATTTTTTCATTTTCAAGTCAAGGATTTGTCATAAGTTTTCTATATTTAAATTTAAAATAAAGAAATCTTATTATTTTAGGATTTGTTCAAAATCTTCATCTTTGTAATATCTGTGTGTACAGGAATATAACTAGCAATTGCACCAAATGTTGCAAAGGAACGTCATAAGGCTTCTAATAATAAAAACCCTTAAAAAGCTTCTCACTAAAATATTAAAACCAAAGCTTCTCAATAAAATATTAAAACCTCTTAAAACCCCCTGGGTGTGCGAGAGCAACATGGTTTTGATGTGCACACTTATATGCATTAGATGATAATTATCATTTCATGGAGGACTCTATTATCTAGGATCATAGTGATTATGGACTCAAAGAGGACAAGAAATATATAATGCATGGGGTGCCCTAGAATTAAGTAGGGCTTTAAGGTTTAGTTGGAGTGAGGTTTCAAAGAATATTTTATGTTTCTCCTTTAAAATTATTAAGCAATTTTTTCTCCTCCAATGCTAATTGTTTTTTTTAATAAAGCATAATGAATAATGAATCTCACTATTTCACTAGTAATTTTAATTTCATAAAAAATATATATAAACCATTAAAATAGTACAAATATAACTAAAAATTAGAAATTATTTTAAAGTCAGTATTGATTTTGAGAGACTATTGAATGTTAGTTTAAATTATTTTAAAGTCGGTATTCATTTGATTTAATGTTAGTTTAAATTATTTTAATGTCGGTATTGATGTTAAGAGACTATTTAATGTTAGTTTAAATTTAACATTTAAAAATCAAGAAAAATGCAATTCGATTTTAGAGCATAATGAATCTGAATATTTCACTAGTAATTTTAATTTCATAAAAAATATATATAAATCATTAAAATAGTAAAAATATAACTAAAAATAAGAAATTATTTTAAAGTCGTTATTGATTTTCAGAGACGATTTAATGTTAGTTTAAATTATTTTAAAGTCGGTATTGATGTTAGTTTAAATTATTTTAAAGTCTGTATTGATTTGATTTAATGTTAGTTTAATTATCTTAAAGTCGGTATTGATGTTAGTTTAAATTATTTTAGTCATATTAATCACATGGAACCTAACAGGCAAGCCAGACTATGGTGGGAAATGCTTAAGAAAGAAGAGCAAACACAAATTCTTGAAAATGATGATCCTTTGGAAGCTATCTTGATGGCTCTCCCCATGAATTTCCAGGAGTTATTTCCTCTGACAGTGAACATTATGCCCAAATGTTTATGAGTCAAAGATTGTGCAATTTAGATTTATTATTAGAATATTATTGCACAATGCAAAATCTTTATTATAAAATCCCTGGTCACCATAATGTGGCTTATCTTAAGCACTACATAGCCTCCATGCCAGGAAAAATACCTGAATTAGTTCAATAGTAACTGTCCACACAACACATTGCCATAGAAACATTGTCACTAGCTGCACTTCACCAACACATTCTTATCATTATGAAAAATGAATGTGCCACCGACAAAACTCGCAAGAATGTAAAAAAGCAGTTGCATTTCAGCCCCACCATCTGTGACTCCTTTACTGAAACATATTAGTTTGGGTGTTATAAGAACCACTCCAGAAAGGGTTCTCAAAAAGACCAAAGTGGTAAGTGTTCTTGTAGATCGAGACCTTCAACGAAGAAAAAGCAATATCGGTCAAAATCTCCCACAACCAGAAGGTCAAGATTTACTTTCAAGAAAAGGTCTAAACCAGCTAAGTAGTCCAAATGCTTTATTTGTGGTCATACTGGCCATTGGGCTAATAGATGTCCCAACAAAGGAAAGAAAGGGATCTAGAAAAAGATTGCTGAAGTTTTTAAATCCTCTTATGACCCAACTGACTGGGACATAGTTTCCCAGATTGATTCTGATTTTGAATCTTTTTCTATACATAGTACTGATTCAGATGATAGCTATGACATTGAGGAAAAATTCCAAAAGGTTTCTCTTTGAGACAGTAATAGTGACAACAACAAATATACATACTTGTCTAGTTGTTTTATTTTTTCATTTTACGATCTCCAACATCAAATTGAAGAAATCCAGAGACAAAAGGCCTCTCTTCATCCCAGCTTGACTATTCCTCAGAGACGTCTCCAAGAAAAGATTGACCAGTTTTAGGCTTTTATTCCTCACAAAATAACTGATGGAGAATAATTTGAGATTTAAGATTGGCATATAACACCGGAAGCATTACAAGAATCCACAGATAATATTGCATAAAAATTATTGGATAAAATTAAAAGTGTAGAAGAAGATCTCCAAAGAGATAGAAACCAGATGAAGCAGCTTGCACAACGGATTCAAGCCAACATGCAAGAACTTGATAGTTTGAATTCAGAGTTTGTTTCTTCTACTTTCCTTTCCTTTGAAACTCCATTACTACCATCCAGTTAATACAGTAATGAAAACATTCATGACATCAGTGGTATTGATGATAGGATGGTAACCCATGTACAAATAAAAGTGCCAGGCTACAAAGAATATACTCTTGATGCTTAGATTGATAGTGGACCTATGAGAAACTATTGCAAATTCAAGGCCATTCCTGCTTACTATTGGAAACCCACTCAAGTCCAGTTTAGAGCAGTTAACAAACAACTGATAAAAATCCCATATATTGCTCCAGACTTCCCAATACTCTTAGGTTCACAAGAAGTATATGTCACCTTATATAATTATGATACTGGTGCTGATGTGTTACTTGGACATGATTTTATTAAGAAACTCATGCCAATCACCATTGAAAAGAATTTGTAAATTTCAGTATTCAAGGAGACAAGGTGCAAGTCCCTGCTAAGAGTAAATACGCGCTCATGGTAAAACTCGATGAGGTAAGAAATTTTGATGAAGCAGTAACAAATCTTTCCAAGATCCAAAAAATTGTCAAACATGCAGAAATCCATGGTTGTGCCATTTTGTCTGATATTATAAACAAATTGAAAAATGATTGTACAACAGAACACCCTAATGCATTTTGGTTCAGGGAAAAGTATTTTGTTTCACTTCCATTCCAAAACCAAGGCTTCATTAAAGCACAAAAGACATCAACAAATCGTATGAGCCCATCCGAACAAGAGCTTTGCAAAGCATAAATTAACCATTTGATAGAAAGAAAATTGATAGAACCGTGCAAGAGTTCTTGGGCATGTCCAACTTTTTATGTCAACAAGCACTCAAACAAAAACGTGGAAAAAAAGAGGCTAGTTATCAACTACAAAGCTCTAAATGAAGCTCTTGTGCCCATTAAATATCCTCTGCCTAATAAAGAAATGTTGTTATCAAAGATCGCCAAAGCAAATGTGTTCAGTAAGTTTGATCTTAAAAGTGGGTTTAGTCAAATTGGCATAATCTTGAGGATAGATATAAAATAGCATTCGTGGTACCTGGAGGACAGTTTCAATGGACAGTTATGCCATTTGGTTTGAAGAATGCTCCATCAGAATTCCAAAAGTGAATGGAAGATATTTTCAAAGATTATTCTTTTATTATTGTCTACATAGATGATTTGTTAATTTTCAACAAAGATATTAGTGAAGAAACACTTAGAGAAATTTTATCAGGTTGTTTTCATGCATGGTCTAGGTTTCCCTACCTCCCCAGATAAGTTCATCATTGCACAAACCTGGATTGGGTACTTGGGTTTAATCATATCCCAAGGGAAAATAGAATTACAACTACATGTATTGAATTCTTTATCAAATTTTCCAAACTATTCTCCAGATGTTAAGACTGTGCAAATATTTTTAGGATGTTTGAATGACATCAGGCAATTTTATCCAGAGCAGGCCGCAGATACAAAGCTTATGCAACAAATATTAAAAAAGGGCAGTAGTTGGAATGACTAGATGACCAAAGTAGTCAGAAACATAAAACAGAAAATCAAATAGATACCACCATTGGCTCTTCCCCACAGTGACCTACCATTCATTCTTGAAACAGATGCCTTAGATTATTGTTGGGCAACAATCTTATTGCAAAAACATGGCAAAAAGGAAGAAGTATGTGCATATGCCTCTGGCACATTCTTAGAAGCTGAAAAAAATTATCCTTCTTCCCAAGAAATTCTAGCAGTAAAGAAAGATATAAAAAAATTCAGGTTATTCCTTAAAAGTGTCCACTTCATTGTTAAGAGAGATCTCAGGTACATGAAAGGAATGCTGCAAAACAAAAGTTTGCTAGAACAAGGTAATTCCAGAGTTTTAAGATGGGCTTTATGGTTAGATGGATATGATTTTGATATCATATATAAAGTCGGTAAAGAGAATTATCTTGTAGATTTAATGACCAGAGAAGGAGCAATTATACAAACAGAATATGCAGTTAAAAAATTTGAATTTGGTGAATGTTCATCATCATCCCAGAACAATTCCCAAGTTACGTTATGCTCTTCCTGCCATTATTCTTTTTGTGTGGATTGTCTTTTAGAAAAAGTTCTGTCTTTACCGAAGATCATTCTTGAGAAATGGTTTTGGCTCTCAGATACAAGACACAACTATGAAATTCCATTAGCACCTATCAACAATAATCGTGCTTATTTTGGTGCAGTAAGATATCCATATCACAAACTTGTTTATATTTATGATCCTAATATGAGATGGATAGATTATTATGCCATTATTTAATATGCTCGTGCAGATGAAAGAGTTTCAATCATCATGTATTGTGAAAACATTATGTCTCCATTTAGTCATTGGAGTAGTTGGATGAATCTCCTACTTGTTTCCTTTGTTCCCATAAAAGAAGATCAAGGTAGGCTCTGTCAGTAGTTTTCCCTTTCTATTTTGTATAATGACATGCAAGATGGAGTAGAAAGAGATGATATATTTGAATTCGATTTATTATATAAGGTCACCAACATGAAGATCAACCAGGATAGTACTTATCCTACATGTTATAATTTTACTATTGAAAATGACTATTTTGGTGAAGTCGAAATTCCCCTAGATAAGCTAGATCCATTCATGTGTTTCTCAGTTTTTTCAGCTAGCTTCAGAAGGGAACCATAATGGTTACAACAACTTCCTAGGTTAAGTCTTGACAGGTATGTTGAAGAATATGAGTCTGACTATGATCTTGACTATGACTCTGACCATAGCCCCAAAGGCTGGTGACCAAATCTTCAAAGAGATTTTATTTTAGGCTTTCGAGGGTTCTCCTTAAAAGAATCTCCTCTGTGCTGATAATCATTGCACCTAGTTTACTTTATTTTAGGCTTTTGAGGGTTCCCCTAAAAGGAATCTCCTCTGTGTCAATAATCATTGTACTTAGTTTTGCTTTCATGGGTTTCAAGATATTGGAATATCCACTGTGTATCAACTTTTAGTACATATATGATTTCTTCCATGAAGAAACATCTACTGTATATAACCTTTTAGTACATGCATTATGGCTGTCGTGGATTCCCCCAGTCAGAATCTCCACTTTGTATCATATCATTAAGATTTTATGTGATACGAAAAATCTCTTGGGGGAGGGGAAAGATTCCAAAGCTGGAGCAACACCCCGAGGGTCCATCCTATACATCCTATATAAGGAAGCATAAGCCTCAACTCAAGACACTTGTAAATTTCCGAGTTTCTCTATAATATGAAAGAAGTTCTCTTTGAGTTTTAAGTTCAAAACATCCGCATTCTGTGTCTTGTGATATTTGAATTCTGTGTTTTGTGATCTTTGTTTGCCCGAGTACATATTAAGAGTGTCTGCACATATAAATTGTGTGTGTGTGTGTGTGTGTCTCTCTCTCTCTCTCTCTCTCTCTCTCTTCTCTCTTTCTCTTTCTCTTCATATATATATATATATAGTAATATATATATATCTTTATCTATATATTATATAGGTATGATGTATGTATCTTATATATATATATATATACTATATATGTATATATATATATATATATTAATATTATTATATATATATATATATTATATATTTATTTATTTATTTATACGGTTGCGGCAACATCCTGTGTCTTTATCCTCTCTATATCAACAAGCGAGATAGTCATGCCCTTGACATGAACACCCCATTGACAATTGCACTCCACAAACTCAATAATGTTCCTCCCACGAGGCAACACCAGATCAATATCCCCCACCACTCCGAGAGGAGGGAATCCAATCAAGAAGTAAATATCCTATAATGTGAGCTCAATATTGTGCCCCTACATGACAAAGACCTCATAGTCTAGATCCCAATAGCTCACAATTCTGGATAGCAAGGGCTCACCTGTCCTCATCAATTGGTTCTCTACCAACTTGAGAGCCCCATAATGAGCCAATGCCCCTCAAACCACCTGATCCCCCTGGATCGTGGATCAAAGAGTATCCAAGTCTCATTCATGCCAGTTGAGTTAGCTTTGCCATGCCTGCAATATACCACATGTCTTGTCAATTCAAAGAAGAAAATAATGGGCAACACTGATTGACCTAAAACCCCCACCAGTCTAGCAAAGCAACCCTCTCTCTGGCCCAAATCACAGTTTTCAGCTTAGAAAATGAGAGCTCATAGGTTTCCAGTTACTTCCTGCAAGCCAGATCACACTTAAGGGCCCATAAAATGTGATGTGACTGTGAGCATGAGCAAGGGTCTCTCAGGGAGCCGACAGGTGCCAGAAATCAGGAAATAAACCACTAAAATTGAAGAGATGAGTAAGATGACCTACATGAACGTCACAAATCCCGATTCCGATGGTTAGTTTTTCTGTTGCAATCTCCACAATGTTTAGGGCCTTTTCCTCCTCTACAAATTCACCACAACTCACTTAGCAAATGAATCTAAATTGGAGCGAAAACACCCTTTTATAGGAAAACCCACAGTTTTTCTGTCACCCATTGCGACTAGACCATAGCTCAGTTTGACGAACCATCAACACCATTAGAAAGATCTCACCGAGATCTGTCATAGATCTTCCTTAGTTCTTGATGATTTGACACTTCACCAGGAAGCCATTTTTCCAAGAAAGGTCACTTCGTTGTCTCTTAAAATTGAATTTCATCATAAAGCAACACTTGTAGTTTGAGGTCCACCTCCTCTTAAAACTTGTCACACCACATGTCAGTTTCTTCATGAGTAACCATCATTTACTCATGTTTTGATGGTCCCCACTGGGCCTATTCTCTATGGCAGCGTCATCGAGTCGCCCTTGTTCAGAGCTTCCGCAATGAGTTACCTTGCACTCTTTGAGTCTATTTCATGTCCCAGTATATCATGTCTTAGTATTCCATCCATATTTTCATATCGTTCATCCTGTGTTACCCATTTTGGCCTCTAGTCATACTATCCCCATCCCCTCTGGAGTTGACTCAGTTACTATTAGTTCAGCCATGCACTTTATGCTCTGACAAGGGTAGTCATCTATTTGTCCCTTAATCCTACTTTTACCCATTATCCTTGGTGTCAATCCATCAGTGACCTTACTATTTTCCCTCATACTTTAGTTGAGGATCCTCACTGCCTCATCTATCATGGGCCCTATTATGTCGACATCAACTCATTTATTCTCGAAGAACGGCCTAGAGGGTAGTGTATCTCGATTCCAACTTCCATTCTTGTTTGGCGCCTTAGATCGAGCAGAGGGTCTCATTATTGTCCTTTGACTTGGTCATTTCATGTTCATAATCCATACATTTGATGGTCCAGTGATGCAGTAGATTGTACAAGTGATTCTTGGGTGTGTGTGAGATGTTTCAGACCTCATGAGGGGTTGACCCTTCAGGTAGCCCCCCCACATGACAAGATGCATACCTCCTATGCTACAGCCTCAGATGCAGTTCCGTAGAGTTGATGGGTTCAGTTCCTACCAATCATAGTGTTCATAGAATGCATGTCTCCTCCAAATGTTCCATTAAGTTTTGCAGAGTCCTTCCTTGTTGAGCAGGGCTTCTCCAGTTGTTCTACCCTCCCTCCCACCCATTTTTTTTAGGGAAGGGGATTTGTATCTCATGTACTCATATTATTGTATTCAGTCTTGGCTCATGTTTTTCCAAGTGCATTATATATATGGGACACATTTTATTATTTTATGGCTATGTTATGCCAACATGTCATGTATCATTCAGCATGTACTTCATTGCTCAGTTTTATATTTCTAGGTGAACCATTATTTTTGCACTAAGTTATCTCGGCGGGTATGGGTATGCCTCCCCCACCTGAGTGAGGTCTAGTACCACAACATAAAAGGAGACTTGCATTAGTCTCGTCCCTTTGTCCCTATCCTTTCTCACATTCAACTTCATTGGTCTCTCTCTCTCTCTCTCTCTCTCTCTCTCTAACTCCCCTATGTTGCCTAGTGATTGTGTCTTTACAATGTACTTTAGTCATACATTTTTCTCCTAATACTGGTACATTGGGGGGCAATTTGTTATCACAAAAAACTGATCATCTAGCCTAATTTACTAGATGGATCGAAGTACACCATGTGAAACCAATTTTACCATAGTAAAATTTCTTTCACTATGAGAAATTACTTAATAAACAACATTTTTTAAGTAATTTATAGTTAAACCCGTGAAGAATAATTAAATAAATCACTATTTATTTGATTTTATTCTAGGAATAATTAATTAAACCATTGTTTTATTATTATTCATTGTCATATTTGACCCAATCATGAAAAATAAATAGATAAATCACTATTTGTCTTATTTTCTCTGAGAATAAGTAACTAAACACTAATTAATTATTATTCTCTGTTAAATTTGACTAAATCCCTTAGGAATAATTAAATAAATCCTTATTTGTTTATTATTCCTTAACTAATTCCTTGAGATGATGAATAAATCATTTATTTATTTATTATTTCTAAATAAAAGTTCAAATACTTTTTCCCTCCTAAACAAATATAATAAAATATCCCAAGTGGTTATTCCAAGAATGGGATCAATAATATTTTATTATTTCCAATTATTCGAAACAACTCAATATTTTGTTATAAATAGAAGGGATTTCCATTCTTTATTCACTTTTAATTATTTTCATTGTTGCACTCATTGTTGTAACTCTGATTATTTTCATTGTCACACACCATATTTTTCATTGGGTTTATGCATTATAGAGGAGAGAGACTCTACACAAGATGAAGACATATGAGGATAGCGAAGAACCCATCCCATAGAGGGGGACTGGTAACATTTATTTGTTCCCTTCATAGGTGTTATATTAAAACTATTCTTTACATATCTGGTTTCCATTGGATGATTGGAGTTATTACTCTTTCTTTTTGTTGTTTAACTATGATTGTGGCATAGATCTGGACTTTGGCAGGTTTTGTTTGTATCAGTTGCTACAGATCTACAATGTTTAGAGGCCATTTATATTGTTGAGTTTCTTAGTCATCCACAATATTAAGTGGGTTCTTTTCGTAGATCTTTGAGAAGAAAACACTACAACAGTTAGTGTCCTAAATAATCCAGTCGTTCCATCTCGGTATCCATCTGTTCTACTATCGATTCATCCTGTTGAGCAAGTTCCTGTTCCTATGGCTTCTCACCGTGTTCATCATCTTCCGTTGGTGGATCTGAGTCTTCAACTTGTATCAACGCAGTGTTCACTATCTATGCGCCTTTCACTTCCTCCTATTCCTATTCCTGTTGCACTTCTTTCTCTCTTCTACATAGCTCTTGTTCTTTTTTCAGCTTCTGGTCTACTTCCTGCAACTTCCTCTCCATCTCTTCTAGTGTTTTCTTATCTCTCCTTTTCGTTGCTCCTCTCTTGTCGTGTTGTCACCTCTTTTCTTCTATATCCAAAGCTACTCTTTCAATAAGTGGATCTTCCTTAAACTTGTAGTTTTGCTCCACCTCTGCGCTTTTAGAAATCTTCCTCTTGCCTTTTCTTGCATAGGTTTGCTGCCTGCTGCTTCTTTCATTGCTGATCCCTGTGGTGTTGTTGGCTTGAGTGCTACTAGCCATTATACTACCACACTGACCAGTTCATTGAGCCTAGAGGAGTTATAACAATATCTCCAATGGCATTCCCCTAGCTAATGACATGCCCCACGTATCCAAGGATAGTACACTCTCAGACAATGGTCCCTACATAATCCATGCAGATCATATGGATTGAAACTCTTGTTGTAGAACTTAAACTTCTTGAAGACCTCGACCTTGGAATTTGCTTCTTTCAAACTCTGGATCACGTACAACCCAATTCGCAAAGGAAGCATAGGCCATGGTTCCTTCCTCTTCCTGTGCAATCCAGCT
This sequence comes from Pinus taeda, assembly GCA_000404065.3. Taxonomy (NCBI): domain Eukaryota; kingdom Viridiplantae; phylum Streptophyta; class Pinopsida; order Pinales; family Pinaceae; genus Pinus; species Pinus taeda. Next base: position 7,263 of record APFE030946927.1, on the reverse strand, counting down.
AATAACCCTGTCGAGATGTGGTATGAAACCTCCTGCATGACCATCTTGTTTGTGGATAACTTTGGCAACAAATGTAAAGCCTTCTTTGTGTTGTACATCTTGATGAAGGTGTCATCAGGTGAGGCATACCAATCTGCAATGTTAAGCAATGCCTCCATTGCTACATGTAAGGTAGATCTTGTTCAAAGATCATCAGGTATAGAGGGGAAGCGAAGTAGTCATATAGTCTATCCACGATTCCTCGGTAGTTACACTCTAAGAGTAACTTGCAATATACGTTCACAATATTCTCTGAAGGTGTCCATTCCCAACCCACGATAGGAAACTGATAATGGGCATAGATTTAATCGAGAAGGTATGCGAGCATGAAGAATCATTCTTGTTGATCCTTGGGTGGACTCCAGGAATTTGATACATGCACTTTTAGCTGGAGAGTCAACATGTCAGACCAATTGAAAGGTTTTCCTTCACTTTCCAACTGATCTAATAGAACCACCCAACTCTGCGACAAGGTCTCTGTACTCTCTTAGCCATACAAGCAACCTGAAAAGATGACCAAGAATTCGTGGGCCTTTTGAGTGTCTTTATCTTATAGATATGGTTGAGTGTCATCCTAAGCTTTGATGGCTCCCTTACCCAACACTTCAATATGTCTCTTGTGTTCGCGCTAATGTTGGTAGTGTAGAACAGTGCATCCATCCTATTCATTGACTACAACAAATGATACATATGTTGATAATCTTATGTCCTGAAGGTAGAAATCTCTACTCCAGTGACACTACTCAATATCATCATCTTAGGATCAGTGTGTGAGACAATTTAGTGGATCATGTCTACGCATGGGAATACGAGATACCTACATGCAACCTTGTAGAAACCTTACTTATGAATGTTGAAATAAACCTGTTGGTCCTCCAGATTATCCTCAAAGCTACCTGCAAATATGTTATTGATGTCTTCCCATGTGATCTTGATGTCTTTCTCAATGAACATATGTTTGTTTGCATAGATGGGCAAGCTCATAGACAACTGTTCAACCACATCTCCAGTACTACTTTCAACTATGTCCTTTGATCCAACTCTCTTCGAGGCCATGTTACATGTACTGCTGAGAAGATACTTAATACTTATTGTACCTGGAGGTCGAGAAGACACCCATGACAAGCCAATATCAGCTAAAAAACAGAAATCAACTTGGGAATCAATCATGCAGTAAACTCGGTGACTGCAGGGCAAGATTGTGCAATATTGATTCTAAGAGGTTGGAAGAATGTCAACTAGAACTATGCATTACACAGTATTAGCTGCCAATGAGGCATGATGTTGACTGGAGCTGCGCAAAGTGTGGTCTAGAGAGGTTGACTGTGGAATGGAATTGCATAATGTGTAGTCTAATCAAGATGGGTTGCTCGCTGGAACTGCACATCCCACAGTTCCATTGAGCGGGACTGGGACACTACCTCCCAGGATTGCAAAGAACATAGCTGGGAGCCAGTGTGAGCAATCTTTGTGCAATTACTAGAGACAAGGCAAAGACTTGACTTCCAAGAATGTGCATTACATGCTAGGAGAAGCAAGATATGGGCCAAGGAAGCCCAGATCTGCCCAAGGGAAACTTGAAAATGAGAAAGACTGAATGAATGTGCAAAGATGGTACAAATCTGAGTGAATTGACATGCTGAAGTCCAATCAAGTGCATAAATCAGTCAAACGAGAAAACAACAAATCTCATGAAGGGAGTTGCTGCAATGACGACTGTTAGTGCCGAAACATGGTTATCCATGCGACACTTAGAAAATGCAATGAAAAACTTGAAACAACACTTCTATAACTTAAAACACATTGAAATGAAAGAGGCCATTCAATAAAACATCGAAAGCATCAGTCACACAAGCCAAGAAATCAAAAGTGGTAAAAGACACGAAAAGCAAAACTTACCAAGAAAAGTTGCACCAATTGTGCCGAAGGTTCCTAGATGCCTCAAGAATGCCAGATCTTCAAGATCGAATGTGAAGAATGATCTTTGGGGAATCCATTAAATAGATTTGTTAGATTTAGGGTTTATGAATCGCATACCACAAATCTAGGAAAAAGTGACACTTGGCGGGAAGTTTCTAAAATCGACTCCCTTTTTTTTTTTTTTTTAGAAAAATCTGCCATGCATGCAAGGAAGAATTGTGTTGTTCTAGAGCAAACCGGGCAACCTATTGGCACATGCAATAGGTAGCTACTAAGGGGAAGCTTCTGCGTTGTTTCTGGGTTGAATGGCCCCGACTATCTCACCAATTCTGCACAATTTTCTAGAGAAAGGTTGTTGGCCTGCTTTGCATATTTCTAGAGAGCAATGTTGACATACTACTCTGTGCAATTTTATAGAGAAAGGTTGGTTGGTCTGCTCTGCGTAATTTTCTGGAACAAGGATGGTTGGGATTCTCTGCACAATTTATGAGTGCAGCGTAGCTACTGGGCTACTCTGTGCAATTCCTAAGTGCAAGGTAGCTGACCTCTAGGATGGCGCAGTTTCCTAGACAACACAAGACCGATTGTGAACCAAGTGTCAGGTCAGCTTGTGGTTAGTTGATAGAATGAGTAAGTGAACACAAGATATTAAGCGAAAGATAAAGTCAAAATAATAACAAGTACCTAAGCAGTGCAAGATGGCTACGAATATTTCAAGGATGGAGGCTCCAAAATGTAGCGAAGGGAAAATTTTAGAGGGTGGTTGTAGCCCCTACAACAGAATGGTTGACTTCAATCAATATGTTTAATCATATGATTGTTGGAATGTATAGATATGGATATTCTACTAAATACCCTTGAGCACCTAATGATGTAAGGCCTCATTTCCAATACAATGTAAAATTGGTGCAATCAATCATATGTGAAACTTTAGGAATTAAATCTCACTTTCTTATGGTTATCTCAAAAAGGTACCATGTTAATTTATTGGAATGAATGCTAAATACTCAGGGTGGTATTTATAGGCTTGCATGTAGTTATTATAGTGAATATGAATCAGAGATGGCTATGCAATCCTTCTTCACGTGATAGTATGTTGAGAGTACACACACACACAGACATATATGAGTGCCTACAAGATTTAATAAGTAGTTTAAACCCTGTAAACATAAATTTGATTATATTCCATGTTGGAGTATCACATAAGAAGATTAATTCAATGTAGTCATGATTTCATTGCACAAACGGTTTTGTCAGAATTTCTCTGCACTCTAACATAACATTTCACCTGCAAGGCAATTAGATGCATGCAACAAAATGGGTAGGAAAATAATACATTCAAATGAATGTTGTGTTTGTTGAAAACTATTAAATTTGAACTTTATGAGACATGATATTAAATTCATGCAAAACATCCCCAAGAAAATAGCCAAAAGGATGGTTTAGAGAGAATTCTCACTGGTTAGTCACAATCTAGTTGCACAAAAACATGCTTCTCAAGTCATAGAAACAAGATAACTCTAAAACTTGAAAGACAATTTCAAATTCTTCTTTTATCTATTTGGGTGATTTCCTCTTTGTTATATCTCTTTCCTATTTCTCATATGTTTAGGTGATGCAATCACTACATAGAATTCAACGCACAACTTTGAAACTATGCTTCCACATCCACATATCGCATCACTCTACTCAATTATGGTGTTGTTCCCTTTCCTGGATCATTACCTCTGCTAGCTAAAAGAGGTGGAGCTAGGACCCCTAGAATCCTTGTTTTGGCAAGAATATCTGGGTTTGTCCCATGAGAAACCTCCTCAAGCCTTGGAATCTAGCTAGGGGGTGATAGTTGTAAGAGATACCTACATACATTTCGTCGATGGTTGGGTGAAAAGTTAGAGTCTCCATCTCATTTTCCAGATCCCTCATTAGAGATAAGTATTTCCTCATACCTTTGTATCGTTAAACATCATTCATTGAACTTCATAGCTTGGTTTCAACATCTGGATAATTTTTAGGTTTTAGTTGTGAGTGTAAATAACTTTATGTTGAGCTACAAGGTTATTAACATGTCCTGATGCTATAGGGAATAGAATCTTGCATGGTTGATTGAACATGGCTGACATTTGCACTAAAATTCAAGGTTGCATTGTTGAATAAAGTTAATTGAATAGGAAAACATTGTTTCAGGAATAATAGGGTATTGATACTCTCACTGCTTACAAATAAAGGAGTTTATAATGTGTCCTTCGATGTTGTGATGTTTGTTGTCATTTAAGTGCATAACATAGTGATGATATAGGCTCTCACTTGGTGCTATGAATGAGAGGCACACTCCTACCTGTTGATATAATAGTACCTTTGTAACCCTTTGCACCATGTACCAGTAAAGTTGATACATGCTTTACCAATCACAAGGATTGTATTTTATATATTTACCCATCATAGTCGTGTTTATTTTAAATTAAAATAGTGCTTGAATTGTTGATATAAATCTGAATGAAATATGAACGCATGCCTAAATGGCATGTGTGTGATATACAAAGGCATGGGTCTTAGGAAACCATGAATAAAATTAATAGAATAGTCGATATGTCACATGGTTACTCCAATTTCCATGAATGTTTGACTGTAGTTAATATGTTTAATCATATGATTGCTAGAATGTGTAGATATGGCTACTATACCAAAGACTCTTGAGTACCTAAGGTTGTAAGGCCTCATTTCCAATATAATGTAAAATTGGTGAAATCAATCATATGTGAAACTCTAGGGATTAATTCCCACTTTTCTATGGTTATGTGGGAAACATACCATTTTAATTTATTAGGCTGCATGTTAAATACTCAAGGTGTTCTTTATGGTCTTGCGTGTAGTTATTACTAATCCAGGTGGATATTGATGGCCACTAGCCTATTCCACTTGGACCCTCACCATATATATATATATATTGGTAGTTTTTTGGGTCCTAAACTTTTGGAGTTGTTTTTAGGCCCTACACGACGTTTTTTTTTTTGTTTTTTGTTTTTTTTTGGAAAAATTCCTTTAGCAATTTTCAAGGAAGTCATATTAGAAGTTATATTTCTCAGAGAGATCTTTCCAATGAGGTATCATACATGTCAAATGGATATAATATGACCAAGTTATGGCCCTGAGAATTTGGATGTCCAACTAACCCCAATGGGGCCCATAAACTCTTGGTGTTACATCTCCTTGGGTTAGGGTTTTGTCTTATTGTTCAATAATAAAAAGGCCCTTGAGCCTCCTTGTAACTCAGTTCAGAGGCAAGTAGCTACCACATCTCTTCTCAGAGATAAGCTACCATCCCCCGAGCTAGTCTTATTTCCGTTCTATTTGTAAGCATATTTCAGTATTTGATATTAATGAAATGAAGTGTTATTTCTGTTGCATCTCTGTATTTATGGTTATATATGTAATTTGTTGTGTTCTTGTTTAAATCTGGATCAATGGTATCAAAGCAATTTTCCCTTTCTCTATTTTTCTTTGCATATCCCCAACGAGGTTGAGATATAAGGAGTTAGGGCTCGATCTGGTTGAACCTTTGCAAGATCAGCTTCACAAACCTTGCCAACCGCCCATGCAGGAAGAAAAGAAAGACGAGGGAGTAGAAGATCCGATAAAAATATTGCTTGAGGAGGCCCTCGAGAAATAAAGGAATGCGATGATGGATAACTTTGCCCAAATCCTTCAACGGTTGCCCACCGGCAGTGCATCCACATCCGACAGTGACTTTGGAGGCTCCACACCTTTTAAGGTACAAGTAAACTTTGACATTCCCATATTTGAGGGCCAAATAGATGCAGATCCTCTAGATAAATGGTTAAATCTACTAGAATGATATTTTTCTACTGATGATTTTTTTGGCGAGAAAAGATTACTTTTTCTCTTCTCAAAGCCACCCCCCACGTCAGGCATTGGTGGGAAACCTACTGTGACTAGAAAGATGAAAGTATGACCTCACTGTTTTCAGTTTCTCCCACTTGGAATTCATTCCAAGATGCCATCAAGGATCAGTGCTACCCTGTCGAGAGCTATGAGGACAAATACATAAAGTGGACCACACTGTGGCAGGGAAGGGACCAAGATGTGCCAGAGTTTACCATTGTTTTTCATACCCTTCGCACAAAATTGGGTATTAAAGATTCTGAGAAACATTTGGTACTCAAGTATCGTGGCTGCCTACATAGATACATCTAGGATGAGATGGAGTTCCTAGACATCTCCTCACTTGGCACGATGTACCAATACACTGTCAAGATCGAGAAGAAATTTAAACAGAAGAAGTGATACTTTGGATCTGCAAATCCAAAGCAAGGGAAATATGCTCCCAAACCACAGAACAAAGGACAAAACCAAGGCGGTATGACCCAAGACAACCCACCAAAGCCAAAAGCAAAGGACTACACTGCGAAGCTGAAGAAGGACAGGGGAAAGTGGTGTGAGTTCCAAAGAGCTTCACTCACAACACAAGTGAGTGTCAGGGCAAGCAGTCACTCGTGGCCGAGCTGAAGGCTTCAGAATTAGATGCATGTTCTAATTCTGAGTCATAACCCAAAAAGGGGAATGACAAAGGAAAGCAGATTATTGATGTGAAGCCTAATTTCATTGTTGCGACCATGAAGATCCAGAAGGAGGAACCCAAAGATCCAGAGGATGAGGAGCATCTCTTTCACTCCCATATGTGGGTCAAGGGTTGCCCGCTAAAGTTCACTGTCAACAACGGGAGCCAAAAGAACCTCATTGCAACAATGATCGTGAAGCAGTTGCGCTTACCGACCACATCACACCCACATCTGTACACCATTAGGTGGCTCCACCAAGGGTAGGATCTTCACGTGAGCCAACAATGCCACCTTCCATACAATGTCAAGCCTTTCATAGATTAGGTATTATGTGAAGTTTCTCCCCTTTATGTTTGTGATGTATTATTAGGCCAACCATACTTGTGGAAGTGGCATGTTGTGTATGAGTCAAGGCCTTGCATTGTGTTGTTACCTTGGGAAATAAGTTGTGCAAGATACTAGAGGTAGCACTGCCTACCGCCATCTCTCTAGTTACTATAAAGAAATGCAGTAAGCTCATTTCCAAAACCAAGAAATTTGTTTCCGTGATGATACACCCTCAAGTACAGATGAAGATGGTGACCATGACCTCTAGATAGGGCCCCTCCGCATGACAACAATGGATGGAAAATTTCGTAGAGGAGTACGAGGACATCTTCACCTCCCTCGTAGGGGTGCCTCTGCACTGTCACGTCGAGCATTCTATCAATATGACCCCAAGTGTGCC
>APFE030946922.1:0-13082 GCA_000404065.3 Pinus taeda | reverse complement strand
AATTAACTATGAATTCTAAGCACCAATGTTATTTGGTAAACACCCTAACTTCATTCATTTATTCCCCACAATTGTACAGTTTAATCATGATTGGATTTGATTTAAATTATCTGTTAATAGGTAGAAAATAAAATTGGCTCAATAGGTTAATCTGAGCCAACGGAGGAAATAAGGGATAGATGTAGATTAGTCATTAAAAGGAAATATTGGGTTGCTAGTCTAAATGCACTCGGATGAATAAATGAAAATGTTAAGAGTGCAAAGGGTAGGTAGACATATGAGAAATAATTGGAGCATGAATTATTTTATCCTACGTTGTAACATTGGATAATGTGTGCATACTATGTTGCATTTTAAATTAACTATGAATTCTAAGCACCAATGTTATTTGGTAAACACCCTAACTTCATTCATTTATTCCCCCATTACTCAAAATTGTCACATCCACCAAAATCGTGACCCCACCATCACTTTCCACTCACATGTTAAAACCTTTTTACCTTACGTTACATCCCACATGCTCCCTTGATATCCGATGGTCCACGTCGCTCCTCAACCCTCATTTGATCATATTGAAATTTTTTCGATTGGGGCGCGGCCGGGGGGGGTGAGGCTGGGGGTCGTAGTGGGCAGTTTCCAAAAACACCTTCTTAAACCACCTTATCCCCATTTTAGTCTTTCAGGACTTAAAATCATTAAACAACTTACCACCTCAAGTTACTCCTGAACGCGGTTTACATGTGACTGTTTACCGCCGCTACATGTTAATATCCACGTCTGCTCCATCTCAATTCTTCCATCCAATAAACTAATGCCTATCTATTATTCATTCAATTCATAAATCCCATGAATTTATGTCCCAAAGACTCATTAATTAATCTCGTTGGATAATTAATGCAGATTTAACCATTCATTCAACAGCTCCGCTCCAATTTTTCCATTAAAATCCATGTTCCTCCATGCATTATCCTATGTCATGTTTTCCGTCCTCACATCTGAAATTGTTCATATAGCTATCATTTTCCTCCTTGTTATATACATTCTATATTGTATCATTTGCGACCAGTTGAGACTTTTTCGTTGACAAACATTTTTAATGTTTCTTGCCCCAACTCGGTTCCTAACCCTGGGACTTGTCCAGAAATGACTAATTACACTATACTCTGGAGGAAGTCAATTGGCTCTTTCACCTTATCCCGTCCTTGTAAAATTTTTTGGATTAGATGATGTAATAGATGGTGGACATGTGTGGGTTCTTGTTGTTGCTGCTATTGTGGATGATGGTTCAAAGGCACCCACATTCATGCACAGGAGGTTTCTACTACTCATTCTCGGACTGCAATTCTTTGGGCTTCTTGGGTGGTCCAGTTTTTCCAGTATCACTTGTTGGATGAACCCACCTATTTCTGAACTAGATGATTTTCAAATTGGCATGACTTTAATTATGTGAGCTTGGTGGTCAATCTACAAGGCATAATTTATGCCACTTTGAGTTGGACCTGTCTTTATAATTTTCATGTCTCACCTACCCTTGGGCCAATGGAATTTTCTAACCTATATAAATCTTCCACATCGGAGCATGAGGCATTTCTAGGGGCCACCCTTGCCACTTAACTGGCACACCTGCATGGCTCCATATTGACTACCCACGAGGCACATAATGATCCATCCCACATTCCCTCTCTCGGCATCCATTTGTCATATTTCGCCCATGCAACTTCTGCCCATCCTGTCGCGAATTACAACGAAGTGTAATCTCCTCACAATGATTGTCCACTTATACAGAATGTAGCTCATCCACACCCTGAATTACATCACACTCCTCCTTTCGCAGCTAAGGCAAAGCATCAAAGCAGGTTGATTAGGACTTCTCCTCAAAGAAATCTTCTAATTTTTTTATGGCATCCTTAAGGATTGAGTGATTAGTCTGAAAAGATGTGCATTGGGGGTACGATGGTATTTTTTCGACCTTCAGGAAGCGAAGATGCGGGAATGGCTATATGCTCATTAGAAGACGTTTCTTGGCTACACTCCTATGATTAGTTGGCTTACCAACTCATGCTATAGTTTCCATTTCCTACATCAGGAGGATTTGGATAAAATTTGCTAAATACCATGGGTTCGGGGATGTAGTTTCTTTTTCCTCCACCCATGGTACATTGCTTTCAATCCTCTTAGGGACACTCCAAGGAACAAAATGATATGGGTAAAGCTATATGTGCTTCCCGGTGAATTATGGGCCAGAAGTGTTTTGACGGACATTGGCAATTTTATTGGAAGGTTCATATACGTTGATCCAAAGAGTTTAGGGGCTCAGGACAAAGCAGTCGCTTGGATCTTGGTAGAATTAGGCTTCTCTAGAGGACTCCCTGCACACATAGATTTGGCCTGGGAGCAGATCCATGCCCATCAGAGATTGGATTACTAGAGAATTCCATTTCGTTTTCTTATATGTCATCACACAAGGCATCTCATGGCCTGATGGTCAACACGCCCGTGGAAATGGTGGATCGAGTCAGAATTTATAGAAGCATCAACCTACTCTTTCAAGTAACTCACCTAGCATTGACCTCTCATCCGTTGATTTTCATGTGACTGGGTACCCAACATCCTCCTCACATGTCACCTTATCCTCCTCCCCTTGATCCTCACATACTGGCATGGCAGATGCATGTCTTCTTGAAAATGTGGTATCTTGCCCGCCTCTGGAACCTTCCCTCTTTCCCCAACGCTCCTCTCCTCCCATTTTTCCTTGCTCCATATCTCCCTTGCTACCTATATCATTGATTCCCCCTGAGTCTTTGGTCCATTCAAACCATCCACCCCTTATGTGTAACTTGGAGAAATCTCCCCATACTCCGAGACCACCCTCTGATTGTTGTCCCCTTATTCCACCTTTGCCTGACACCTCTCCCTGAAATTCAGTGGGTAGCAACATTGATTTTCACCTCATGAACCCTACACTCGACCTACACACCCCGTCCTTCCATCAGGGATAGCCAAAGCCATCCCCATCTAGAAGCACCAACTCGGCCCTAAATATCATTCTTTATCATAGAGGGGGGTCGGGCAACCAACATTTCCTGTGCCACCCAAAAATCAAACCCATCCCCTTCTCTGGATCCTCTAACCTCAGTGATATTCCCATTTTCACTTCCTTTGGCCCTTGGGCCCTTAGAGTAACTGCGCCCGACCTACATGAAACATCACTTTATGTATATCCATTAATTTGTGTGGTTTGGGCGACTCGCACAAATTCCTCTCCCTCAAATATATTTTCTCCTCTGTTTGTCCCTACATAATTCTATTACAAGAAACAATGACGAATTCACACCGGTTTCTTGAGTACTTTTGAAAAATACTCCTAGAGTGGCATATGGTGGAAGTTGACTCAATGGGTCTATCTGGTGGAATGGCGGCTTTATGGGATCCGCTTAGAGCATATAAATTTTTCGCAGATATTTTCCTTTCAAGACGACCTTAGGGAATCGTCAGTCATTTACATATTCTAAATTTATATGCCCCTTATAGGGATCGTACTTCACTTTGTGACAGTTTTGATGCTTTGAATCTACTCAAGATATGTTCTCTTATAGTTGCTGGAGATTTCAATGCTAGAGCATCCTTGGAAGAATGTTGGGGCTCACATTTCAAAAAGGATCCCCTTGCGGATAGACTCCATATGCTTTTCAGTTACAACAACCTCATGGACATTCAACCCCTACCCATTGTGCCCACATGGCATAATGGCCAAGCTGGCCCCTAACATATTGGAAAGGGACTTGACCGATTTTTGGTCAATGAAAACCTTGTAAAGATATTGGGTTTCCTCCATTCTGACATATTTAAGATATATGTCTCTGATCATATGCCCATATTGTTAATTTGGAAGTGGGACGAGTTGCTTTTGTGTATGCACTTCAAATTTAACAAAAATTGGCTCAAGGATAAATATTTTAACACATTGGTTAAATCCTTCTGGTCAACCTCACACAAGGAAACAAATATTTCACCATGCATGCCATACATGGGAAACTTCAGGCCTTAAAATTGGAGGATCAAAAATGGGAGAAAATTAAAAAAAGAACCATGATAAAGGACTTACCTGACATAAAGGAGGAATTGGAGAGACTCGGTAAGATCCTGGATAATGGAAACACCTCCCCAGATCTCATCAACAATATAAAGGATATGGAGGAAAAGAGGAGAAAGATCCAGCACATACAGGAGGTCACCCAGCACTACAAGAGCAAAGCACTGTCTCTTAAACAAGGGGAGAAGAACCCAAAAAAAATTCATAGATATGCAAACTACACGAGTAACATCAATTCGATTTGGCACATTAGAGACTCCAATGGAAACATGGCACAATATACTTCTAATATCCAGAAAGAAGTTGTTTCTTTCTTTGAAACCTTATATAGGGTGTGAGGGGGTACTCAAATAGAGGACCAGGTTTGGGGTTTGGACTCCTATCCCACCATGTTCGATCCGGCTAAAAACCAGAAATTATACAAGCCCATTGACTTTGAGGAGATACATAACATACTAAAATATTTGCAAAAGATAAATGCCCTTAGCGAGACAGTTGGACTGATGAATTCTTCAGATATTTCTTTGATCTAGTTGGGTCATATTTACTGCTAACGGCTAAAGAGTCCGGATTCGGGGACATATCTCAGGGGCTATCAACTCCACATTCATTTATCTAATATTTAAAAACCATTTACATAATTTGAAAAACATTGAAAATAAATTTTTTAAAATGAAATGTAATTTTTTAGTCAAATTCATTTGGAAAATGTCTTAAAATGTCTAAGTTCATGGTTGTCGCTTCGAATATCAATTTACCATGAACAAAACCTTGACCAAATATGATTTCTCTATCGTTATTTTTAATTTATCTCATTTATCCCACCTTTTCATTCCATGCTTGCCAAAGGGTCTAGGCCAAGCGATGATTGATTAGAAAAAGTTTACAGCTCGACATCATCAACTTGTTTCTCCTATGAGTGTGTGTTTTATTGGTCAACCTCCACTGGATCTAAGAAAAACATGAGATCCACAATAGGAAAATAGCATGACTCCCAGATTGGATTGACTTTCATGGCCAAAGCTCCTTTGATCCAAACCTACAAATAAGGTTTGGATTCCATGTGGGACAAATATGAGGTGGCATAGAACGAATATAGGTAGAACCTTCTCCTCTGCAACGTGGTGATAGTTTTACATCAAATGAGATAGAAAATACACACTCCGACTCGTAGATTTATGAGGTACATACATTATCTGGGACCACTACATCACCTAAAACATAACATATAGACTTGCTATAATGGGTGTGACTCACATAACAATATGGTAATGTGTATGTTATTATTCTACATAGAGATTTACCTATATTTTTCCACCCTCCAATCTCAACTACTGCTCCAACCTATGTTGTTGCCTCAACCAATATTCTTTCCATAGTGCCTTGGCAAACATTGTTTCTACTACACTCATATGATCCATTTCATTTCTTACATTTTTATTTGCATCTTGGTTCAATTTTGTTATTAGAGTTTTTATTTTTCATGAAACATTTTTTGGAAGAGTCCATTCTAATAGCTATAAAACACGTATTGAGTTGGTTAGGCTCAATACATTTACTTTTACAAACTCCAAATAAATTTTAAACACAATTCATTCCACCTTGACCAAGGATTTTGCATGGAATTGTTACCATATTTTATTTTTTAAATGCCACATCATCCATATGATTAAACCTCTGTCATGCGTGCTACCATTGGATATTCCAAAAACCATCTGATTGTAACTACAATCCAATCACTAAACTTTAATATTTATCGTTTACATTAAAATATTCCATGGGATCGTAATTATAATCCCATCAACCCCTAAATTTGAATTTATATAGTTGTATTTTGTCATGGTGGACCAATATACACCATTGGATCAACTCGAAACTATCGTGGGTCAATTTTGAATTGTCGTATGAACTGGTTCCATCGCTTCTCTCTTTCTCTTGTGCTCACGCACTGATTTTCCTTAATCGTACATTCTACTTCTTTGGAGTGCTCAATTTGTAATACGCGCAACACTCTACGTATTTGTAGATGGAACATTGTGCGTATGTTGCTTATAATGTGGCAGTTTCCATTTCTATTAGCCTGGCATAGGTAGGAAAATAATATACCGTCCCCCTACAAAAAGATCAAAGGAGAGATCGATGATTTTTGGGCACTTGTTGTATAAATATGGAGAGCATTGCCACACATCCCCACTACCATTCTATCCACCCCACTTGCATTCATCCAATCTTCAGTTTCTATCCATTCATTACTTTTCTCCGCAATAACGTTAGAGGAATGACATTCATACTGCACATTTCCATTCCTCAAGATGGACTTGTGAAGCACACAACGTGCTCGAGAAGACGACACAAAAAATGCACAAAACTCCACGAATATCTTTTGGCATGGTATCCCACCTAAAACACTTTCCACACTTATAATTGACATAAGGGCCAAGTTTGTGAATTTTTCTTTATCTTTTGGCATGGTATCCCACCTAAAACACTTTCCACACTTATAATTGACATAAGGGCCAAGTTTGTGAAGTTTTTGAGACTCAAACAATGAATGGATCATCCATTGTGGGCATAACATGTATAGATAAATTTCTCCACCATCCTAGAGCTATTGGCTTCTAGGGTGTCGACCGAAACCCTCACAAGTTTAGGGATGGTGATATTAGGCACCTCTATACGATATTTTCAAAGAGTGGGAAACCTTACCATGTGGTCGAAGCTTTAGTTTTGCGAATAGACTGAAGATGAATCCTACTGGCAAGGAAGATGAGCTAAGGTGCTCAAAGTTTATGGCATTATTCAATGTGAGTGGTAGTGGCAGAGTCCGCAGAAGATTGTGATGCCATGAAAGAAGAGGCCATGTGAAGGAATCTAAGAACAACCCAGTTCATATACACGGAAGCTTAAGTCACCCAAGTTCCCAAAGTTCAAGCTTTGTGTCTGTGATCTGCCCTCACCGACTAATTTATAATCTGACAACATGCCCTCTTTAAGGAATTGGTGGGATTCCATATTACTAACCAAATCACTCTGCTACTTCTCAAATCTATGGTTGCAATTAACACCTATTGAAAGCACCATTTGTTGAACGATTACGTTCGTCACTTCACATATTAACTCCACTTCACACAGAGCAAGTTTGTGTGTGTGGATGTGTTCTTAGCCATGTATAGAACCTTCTCCGCTGCAATAAAGTGACATTTCTACCATCAAATGATATGCGTACACATGACATGTTATTACAAGATAAAGACACACAATGAAATCCTACAGATTAACCTCCCCTTATTCAGCGCAATTAACTGGATTTAATTTGGATGATTAGGTAAATATATATTTTTCCTTACTTTCATGCTATGTTGAAGTCATAATATTTCCTGTAATGGATAAGGACTTTTTTTGGGTAAATTCACAATCTTATATTAAGCAAATATATATGTACAAACCATGCCAAGGAGTGAATCCTTGACAAACTCTAGCTTGCCTCAGCCTAAATCAAGGTTAGAAGAATCGTCATGAATCGGACTATAATGTTGAAAAACCCATGGGCTGAGTCGTGGTAGCCAAGATCATTACAAAAGATACAAATTGGTTGTAAAGCCAAGATAACCAGGTAAAAAGAGAATCTAATCATGCATAATAACTTTAAAATGAGGGTGTTACTAGGCTTACTAACGGTGGCGACGTTGTGCTACAAAGAGACCATGCAATAAACTAGCATGAGTAGGACGAGTAGGGAGGCCAACAGGTGGCAGATATATATCTTGGAGTAGTGTTATTTCCAATCGTTATAGTCAATCGCCCATGATTTGGTCAAGCGGGTGGACCTCCTACATGTGAAGGAGGAGTTCATCCATGCACTCACTACGGTGGAACAAGACCTTTCCCAGTAAGTGTGTGATATTCTAGTATAAATCCACTCTGTGAAGGTACTAATTGTGATGGACTCTTGGTGTACCCACATCGAGGACCCAATCCTCCACATCTGCCATAACTTCTGAGTCCAACATTTTAGCTCTCTCGTCGACCAATTCTTTCTCAATGTCTGATAATTGGTGTTGAATGATCAGGGGAGCATTCTCACAAAAACGATTTGTTGAGGTTTAGGCTTGATCCTGAGCTCGTGAGTTGTCTGGAGGACTGCGACCCATGCCTCCTCTTCTCAAATAGACTCTCTCCCTCGGCATTAGAGAGAATGCAAGGAAAGTGCAAACGTATCAATTAGAGTGCGGGATGGAAGTTGCAGTTGAGAGAGGAAAAGGAAACTAAGGGAATACAAGGTGAGAGCGAAAAAAGAGAGAATATGTGAAAGGGAGATACAAGAAGCGGGGGAGAGCTCTAAAATAGAGATTCACAAGCCCAAAATTGTCTCCCTACAAGCAATAAAAACTAGATGGGAAATTGGAAATAGAGAAGTAATGATGAGGACAACAATATACTTGGGTGGAGTGAGGACTCTTGCAATTAGGAGAAATGTAATTGTTTCTTCTCCAACCAAGAGAATTAAGATGGATGGAGTGTTTAGGGTAACCCACTGCTTTCAAAGAAAAATGGACCAATTCAGGGGAGCCTATTCCTTCTACTTACAGAGAAAAAATATTTTAACCGTTAAATCATTTTCCCCTTTGCATCCCTTAACTAACCAGGCGAGTGGTATAAATGCAATCAAGAATACGCAACCTTTCCTATCCCATCATATCCATACATCGAGAATAATTTCCCAACATGTCTTCATTTGGGGCAGCTTCAATGCAATCCCCACCTCGCGATCTAATGCGCCAGTGCACTCCTTGCACTTTCAACCTGCAAGATGGTTGGCTCCGAGTTAGAACCTCATTCTATGTGTGGTTCTCAAAAATCTTGAAGGAGCATTAAGAGATAACTCCATGGCTTCATATTGTTAGTAAAAGTATACTTTAGTAAATTATTATTAGTAAAATTTTAATTTTATTTCAATTCAAAATATTAATGTTAATACAATATCCTAACTATATTTTAAATAAATAGACAAAATGTTTCTTTTATAATTGTATTTTAAATAAATAGATTTTAAGAAAAGAATGAGTTGCCATTAGATCATCCAATGAAATTGATGCAATATAATAAAAATCCATGTTTATTAATTAGTTTTTTTTATAGATAATAAGGACAATATTTTACCACTCAACAATATTGATTTTTACGAAATTTCACCAGTAACACAATGTAAGAAATGGAATAAAATTTAAAATAATGCAAGCTGTGAGCGGTTAAAGCATCACCTAAATAATTGTATTTTAAATAAAATATTTTTTTTAAAAAGAACGAGTTGCCATTAAATCATCAAATGAAATTGAGGGAATATAATAAAAATCCATGTTTATTAATTAGTTTTTTTTTTTATATATAATAAGGACAATATTTTACCACTCAACGATATTGTTTTTACGAAATTCCACGAGTAAGTGCAACCTGTCAGCGGTGAAAGCATCACCTAAATCATGGTTTGATCATAACAATGTCATGCAACGGTTCAATTTGAATTAAAGACCGACATATCAATGGCTCAACTTGAAAATTTATGAACAGCAATTGCTTGCCGTTGGATCATAAAGCAGCTTTTTGTTGATCCAAGGGCTGCATTTCATCAAAGGAAGACTACTCTTATTATATATGCTACTGCAGGATCTCTCCATTTCTTTATCTCCTACCACGAGCCCTCTGTCTCTCTCTGGTGTTAAGAGTTGTGCGTTAAAAGGCGCCCTGTATAGTGTGTGTTGTAATTTGTGTGCCCTATGTGCTCTTTCTGGGGTTAGAGTTGTGTGTTAAAGTTAATTTGTGTGCGCTCTGTATATTATGTGGCTGGCTTATGTGTGTGCTATGTCTTTGCATTTGCATGTATGTTTGGTGATGTGTTTCCTGTGTGGCATATGTGTGTTTTATGCCTTTGCATTTGTATGTATGTTTGGTGATGCGTTTTACGTTGAATCTATGAGAGGAGCGAAGAGGAGACGAGATCAGGTGCATTATTGTGAAAGTGATGCCGCCATGCTTCTCCAAAATTGTTCACCTCACCGATCGTCTGGACTAGGGATCAAACTTACGAGGTACGAGTTAACGGCAGTGGCCAAAATTCCAGATCAAGGTATAAGTCCATAAAATTTGCATAGATCTTTGTTCACGCGATATATTGCAATCTATAATGTAATGTTCAAATTCTTTTCCTGATTTTGAAAGACATTTTTCTTTCTTTGGTTTTACTTCAAACTTCTGCGATTTCTGTGATTTATCCTTGAATTAAATAACTGAAGGCTTAATGATATATTTCCTCTCTTGTTTATGTTCTTAAATTAAGTAATAGACGCTTAAAGAAACCATCCTCTCTGGTTTTGCATGAAACTATTGGCGTGTTCCTTGTTAATTAAATAACCAATGCTTCAAGAAATCGCTCTCTGATTTTATTATAAATTATTCCCACCGTCTGCAATTTACCTGTAAATGAAACGACTAAAGGTTTAATAAATTATGTTTCTCTGGCTTTACTACAAACTATTGGGCCTTGGGTGATTTATATGTATTTATTTAATTAATTAAAGGTTCAAAGAAATCTGCAACCTCTTGGAGAGAGTTTTGTGATTTGTCCATAAATTAAAATTTAACTTGCTCACGGCTTGAATGATCTTAATCATGTAGGTTTGTTGCAAGATAAATTTAACTTGCTCACGGCTTGAATGATCTTAATCATGTAGATTTGTTGCAAGATTTTGGTTCATTTGCACATTTTCAATGTGATTTATCTGCGCGGGACATAGGGTAATCTTAAAAGGATCTATATCTTGGAATTTATAGAAAATTTCTTGAATCTTAGCTGCAATTTTCACCCTGATTTGCTCTCACCTTAAGAAAACTTTGCTTGCTGTGCATTGCTTAGGTGTTCTGTTGGAGTTTCGTGTCAAGAGAATGCCGAATTCGGTGGGAAATCATCCTGTCAAAAGCATAGTGCTTCTTCCATTTTAATGGGAGATATATGTCAAGCTATTTCATTTTATTAAAGGAAATATTGCTTTCATTTTAATGCGAAGATGTGTAAGCCTGTTTCATTGTGTTGAAGAAATATTGCACTCTTAGGATCTCTCCATTTCTATATCTCCTACCATAAACGTTGTGTCTCTCTTGTGTTGGTTATGTGTTAAAAGGCACCCTGGGTTGTAACTTGTGTGCGCTAGCGGGTTTTTTTTGGCGACAGAGTTGTGTGTTGAAAGGCGCCCTGTACATTGTGAGTTAATTTGTATACGCCCTGCCCTGTATATTGTGAGTTAAGGGGTCTGCGTGTGGAATGTTTTTGCATTTGTGTGTATGTTTGGAGATCTGTTTTCTTTTGTATGTATGATAAGTGAGAAAAGAAACTATATCAGGGTGCGTTATTATGAAAGTGACGACGAAGCCGCCTTTCGAAGATTTTTCGCCTTGCTCTGCGATCAGGGATCAAACTTCCCAGGTAGTCGCAGTGGCAAAGATGTTAAAATTTATAATTTCACCAAACCGTGCGGACCTGCAGTCAACGCACGGAGAAAACCACCACAGGAAACTTAACCCGCCCGGTATCATATCGCACCGCTTTTGGCTCAAGGAGGTTTCCGTACCATGGTAGTCCGATGCCGACATGTGTCCAGCAGTGACGCTCGCCTGACATCAGCCTCAGGCCTCCATCGGAAGGTATCTTTCACCCAACTCACCTCGTCCGATATTGTTTTCACCCGTCGATTTACTCCCAGCATGTACGTCCGTTGATTCACCAAGTTGCACGATAGTTTAAAGAACTGTGTGAAAGGGTGTTCCGATACGCAATCCCTGCCGTTGGATTAAAGGCAAGGTTGTCCGCCGTTTGATCTCCGGGAAAGTACTGCCGTTTAAACCTGTGCAAAGTACATGTGGGTCTGTCGAAATCAATGATGCGTGGATCATATCCCATACCCTAAGTTAATACACTGATATAGTTTTTGGTAAAGTCTTAAATGTTTCATTTACGGCGAGTTAACACGGAGTATGGGCCGAAACTATTTCATAAGTTTATTTTTATTTTTTTATATATGTTTTTAATATAGCGTTGACCCAATGTTTTTGTTATGTAAAAAAAAAAGGAAAACACACGGGGATTGTAACTAGTATTATGTAATTGCACACGGGGAGTATGTGAAGTTTTTAGTTCTCGTCAGCAAAGAAAAAAGAGGGTCTGCAGCACCCGTAAAAACACAGAGTAAATTTTGTATTGCAGGGGATGCACAGATGTGCAAAAATGTTTTGGTTTGAAATGTAAAAGAAAAATGCAGCAGCAGTGAAAAGAATTTTTTTGTTTGTAATGTAAAAGTAAAGTTTGCACAGTAGTGCAGGAGGAGAAGAAAATGAAACCAGTGGATTGTTTTGTTCCAAATCCATGAGTTGTTTCACACAAGTGAAAAGGTAAATCTGTAACTCCTTGTAAGTTTTGTTTTTCACACAGCAGTGAATGTAAATGAAATATTTACACACAGTGGTGTAAAATTTCATAGGAGGCAGAGTAACTTATGTGAAAATGTTTTGGTGAATCCCTCTGAGTGAAAGAGGATGAATATGTAAATGTTTTTGTCTAATGAATGGAAATTTTATGGTGGTGAAATACTCTGTCCTGTGTAATTATTTTTAAAAGACTTCTCTGTGTAAAAGATCTTGGAGCAAAGTAAACAGAGCATAGTCTCTGTGTTTTATATTGTATGGTTTTGGTATTTTCCCATCTCAAACAAAAGCAAAAAAAAAAAATACCCAACAGTGGTATCGTAGCAAGCTTAGGCTTTTTGTAGGAAACAAAGAAGCTGAAGGGAGGAGTTCTTTTGGTTGCAGCAGTCAGTGGTTTTTAAACATACAGTCAAGGATTTAGAAGCATAGCTGAGAATGCAAGGAATGGCTAGCACAAGCACTAGCATGGGTTTGTTTAACCCTCAATTCCCACAGTTCAATGGGAAGGATTATGACT
>APFE030946918.1:3062-14805 GCA_000404065.3 Pinus taeda | reverse complement strand
AATCATCAGCATAATCATGATCACAACATAATTACAAGATATCATAAGGTCTAGGTTAAGAGAGCTCCTTTTATCCATGCAAAACATGCATAACATTGAGAAAAATAATTCCAAACTTAGCTAAGGCCTATGTTACTTTAATCCCATTTACTTTACCTTTATTGTTTCCTTTCTCATGACTATCATGTCACTATCCATTCATCCCCATGGACCTAACCAATCCAACTGGTTTCCATATTCTCACCTTTAGTTACCCTTATGCATGCACTGACTTCATTTGGGTTCTACATTACCTGTTGGGTTCCACACATCTCTCCCCAAGATCCATTAACTTTCCTCTTTCCCAAACCAATTCCCAAGACACTCAAAACATAAAGACAAGAATAAGAAGGAAAACAAGAAGAAAACCATGAAAACCAATAACAATACAACAACACAAACAAAGTGGCATGGCCATGCACTAGACATAAACAAACTACAAATCAAGTGCAAATAAATCACAAAGCACCGAAAGCACAAAACTAGCAACAAACACCATGAATCAACCCCATGGGTTCCCAATGCTTCCCAGGGAAAGATCAACCCAAGACTTCTTCAATATTTCATGGAAGCATTTTTTTCCATGCAATCCCTGCATCATACTACCATAAACACATAACTGTCAATATATAAATAAATATGAAAGTATACCATTTATCTTACCTTGTTGTGCCAAGCACGTTGCCTTGTAACTGAACACATCCACGCCATCTCTCAAGGGACTCCAATTCCCTTGAGGGTCCAACTATAACTAGAAACCAACTGTTATACCTATCAAATACATGTTCATGAATATATTACATATCCACATAGTGTCAGAAAAAATCAAGGTTAAGAAGACTTCATCTATTCATGCAAAGCACTCATTCCTTTGGAATTGTGGTTTCCAAACATAGCCAAAGGAATTCTTACCCAATTCCTTTCTTTTACCTTTTACCTTTCTAAAATCGAGTCTTACTATGTATTGTCACATCACCCAGCTATTAGTTATATAAATAAATCAACTTCTACCTTGTCATGCTAATACCAAGCATGTTTCCCTAGAACTATTCACACATGTTAGTCACACATTCCAAATATCAAGACATTGTGTCTGCTAATATGAAATCAACCTTTACCAATACTAACAACCATGTCATAATCAACTCACAGTCACAAATCATAGTACTACAACTAACACCCACTTACACTCAAGTACATATCAGTTGTCTTAACACATATTGAGTTAGTACAACCATTTTAAAACAAGATCATTCCTTCATGCAATTTTATAAACAAATACTCAGATCGTGCAATTAATAAAAAAATTCAGACAACTTGTAAACATTCCATGTTAGATAAACCAAACGGATGACATAATCACACTCATACCTCAATGTATCTCAAGGGAGGCTATCACATATGTACAAGTCATTCTAGATTAGTACAACATAATATCACAAGTATATCAACTCATACCTGAACATCATAACCATAACTATCTACACAAACCAATCCAAAGTAGCATGATACATAATAACATCATAATCTTAATTGCAATGACCATAGTCATCACGCATATGAAAGCAATGCATATAACAACAAGTTACTACCATTCATGACTAACCGATGCATGTGTATGTGACTGTACTGATTAATAGCATCTATCATGCATGTAACCACAACAAAAATAAAATGACATGCATGTACATAACAGTAATTCTTAAAACAACCATTCACCAACATACATGCATGCCCAACATACAAACATGTATGATGATCTTCTCTTACCCCGATGTCTCGCGTTGCAACGTCGCTCTCATGAGATGCATATCCTACTCTATCTCAGCGAACGCATTAGCACCATAACATACCAACAGTATCATGAACTGCATAATGACCATCACAATGCATACATAACAAACACATAGACAACTAACATGCATGCATGACAAACACATTCCGCCCATCCAGTCCAAGTGTTTGAACCATGCTCTGATACCATTCTATAATCACCCCTCTCACATTTACCCACTTTCATTAGCATGTCAAGATAAACATGAGCTGAGGGCTACTATTTCATTACTCAACTTCCTAAGTATAGTTAAGGAAGTGGAATCGACACTCTGAAACTTTACCGACCTTCCTCAGGAGCTAAACAACCACTCCAGGTGCCCATACCCTGAGCTAACTTGCCTTTTAACTGAGTTGGACTCCCACTCATTTGCATAACAAGGCAATCCAGTAGTTGTGACCCTCCAATGGCATGGATAATCTTGCCTTCTAGTGACTGCAGTCCACATTTCCCAGTTTTGAGCATGCAAACCTAGAATCTGAGCCACCTTTTCAGGGCCTAACTCCCAACCACTACCCAAAACTTGATGAAAAATTCTAGAACAATAAAGGACAAAAAGACAAAGCCTATAACACAAAAACTGATCAAGGAATTGACCTAACCGGGCCTAACCATAACATTCATTTTGTCAAACATATAATGAACATGAAATCTATAGGCCATGAATGCATATATGAACATGGAGGTCTGATACTTATCTAAGGATCATCAAGAAGGTCTAATGCTCTCTCACAATATCTACAATAACATCTATTAGGTTATGCATTCAATAACCATTCATTTACTAATCAAAACATGATAAGAGCCACAACTAGAATATGTCATAAAACCATGCTTATAACCAACATATAGCTCAAATAATAACAATAATAAAAACATCCATCAAAGACAAATCATAACAAGTACATTTTCTTATAAAATACAAGAGGGAAAATAGTTCTTATTAACATATGCAAAAGCCAACCAAGTCAGGTACTTCCACGTACCACCCAAGAACTAAATCTTCATTTTAGCCAATCACCCCCATGCTATATTCCAAGCATGAATGTGGGACTCACAATAAATCAACTAGAGCTTCCTCAAAATTTGTCGCAATCCTGCCAAAACTGATCAAGAGACTCCTAGGCCTAAAACAAGCACCTACACAACCAGGATTTACCGCAATCCCGCCATTACAATTAATGGATTCGTATGCTGAAAGAAAAACATACACTACCTGAATTTATTGCAATTCCGCCAAAACCGGTCAAGGGATTACTAGGCCCTAAACAAGCTTGGATGCCTTCGGATTTCTTCACCAATACCTTGAGGAATTTTCTCGTCTCCACCCTCATGCTTTGCTGCAATCCTCGCAATTCTAGTCAAGGGATTCCTAGGCCCTTGGGAATTTTCCTGAGACCACCTCACCCAGTTCCAAAACCATCTAGAAATCCAAAGCTCAACCAAATAAAAGAACCCCATCACACCATGGCTATCCGAAAATGGAAAGGAAAGTTTAAAACCACTGTTACACCTAGAAAACCCATGCCCATGACAACAGAAGAACCAAATACATACAGGAATGTACCATGCATTCACCAACCAGTTAGGAAATCACACATGCAACCTGTTACCTGCAAGTATTAATGTTGAAGCTACTTGATCCAAATTTCCTTGCTTGATCCTTGCTTTCCTTTGCTTTCTTGTCCTTCATTTTCCTTCCTTTCTCTTATGCTCGAGTGCTCCCATAATGCTCTAAGTGTGCAAGAGTATGAGATAATAGAGAGAGCTCCAAAATTGAACTGACAAAAGTCTCAACTGAAAAAGATATGCACTGATCCTCAGAAGCCTTTTTATCATTGAGGCCTCTATTTTCTTCTTTTTCCTTTATTTTTCCTTCAATTTCCCTTTCATGCATTTTTTTTATCTTTCACCTTCCTTTTCTCCTATTTTCCCTATTTTCATAAATAAAATACCAATTAATGTCTCTTTTCCTTTTCAATTCCTTTTCCAATTTCCTTAGCCATAATAAAGTGAAATGAATGCCCACTAGGATGGTTTGCCCGACATTCATCTTGGAATACGTGTCCCATGATCTTGGTCTTACTTTGTCTTTATTAACTTTATTGCATGAACTTTTAACCCGAGGTTGTTACATTTCCATAAGATAATAATCATAGAAATACAAAATAGGTCATAATCTGGTTTAGTTGCAAAAGTCAAAATGGGGGTCTTACATTCATATTTAATGAGAAGATTTTAGAGGCATTGGAATACAAAATAGTGTACTAGAATTTAGGGTAGAATTTAAGCCCAACTATTACTCTTGTTGTGGTGTTCCATGGATTACAATTAAGAGTAAACCATGCCTATAGTGCACATGTTTTCCTAGAATGCATTAGAAGTTAAAGTGTCATCACTCGACCATCCTTGGTTGTTTGCTTGGAGTACCTATGCAGTAACAAGGTTGATTAAAGAGGATTCCAAAATTCAAATCTAGTGGAAAATATAATGATCAATTACATCATTATCCTCTACTTTTGCTTTGGGGCCTCTTTGAGAATGATGATTTTTATTTTTGAAATCCCTTTTCATACTTTGTGTTGCACATACATTTTCCTAGCAATGAAGAGGCACTTAGTGTTTCTCAAAGTGTGGAAACCAATACTAGTTTATCAATATTACAATCCTTGCTAAAATGCCTTCATCATTAGGTATTGTTAAAAAACCGTATTCAACTTTACAAGTTGTCTGCTAAGGCCAATTCTAGCTTGTAGTGTCTTCTTAATGAAGGTATTAGGCTACATGGAAAAGTGGTGTAAGGGGTGAGGGAGCCTAAGTGATGTTGGAAACCATCCTCATTCTAGCAGTAGTAGACTAAAGCACAAAGAGCATTGTATGTGACCTTCCTCACACTAGCAATAGTATCCTAAATCACACAAGAACATTGTATGTAGTTACATGGTAGTTACCCATGAATGAGTTATAGAGAGTCAAGCAACAACTGAAGTACATGATAGATGGCATAGGATGGATCAATTTGCTTCTAGATCAAAGTTAGAATGATGGAGACATGAGAAGTGACAAAGGTATCATAGTGATAGAAATATTATTGACATATTTCTATCTTCACTTTGACAATGGGACCTCAAATGCCCTCCTCCGATCATATTCCAAATAAATGAATTTTTTTAATAAAAAATAAGAAACTTTAATGTAATATATGATTTTGACGTCTTTTTATTTGCCACCAGCCTACATCCATTTTAACCTCTGCCAAGCACCAAAAGGGATCAAAATCTCTTTTCACTTTAAAAGAGATATATGAAGAGATTTGATTCCCGCTCGGTGCTTGGAAGATCCAAAATTAAGATGGATCTAGGCTAGTTTTAAAGATAATATAATTTATAGTTTTTATTTCATGTCTCGAATATACTTAAGTACTAGTACAACCACATTAAAAATATTAAGGCTTCATAAATAAATAAAAAACAAACAAACAAAAACAAAACAAACTATTGCAACAGGAAGAATGTTTTACCAATGTACACATTTATGTGATTGACCATGTATAAAAAGGTTATGGATTAACTTTAATTTGAGGAAAAAAAAGAAGGAATTACACATCTTATTGTAAGATGGACCATTCTGCTAAATAATTTTTGCTTATATATAAATGAATGTTATAAATAATAATGAGAAACTTATCACAGATGAACTTATTAGAATTGGAATAATCTCAAATCCCTGGGAAATTGGTGGCCCAAGAGCCACTTGGCAGGAATAATTTTTTTTTTAATTTATTAAAAGTAATCAACAATTTTGCAAAATAAAATTTGCTTATATATAAATCAATGTTATAAATAATATTGAGGAACTTATCATGGAGGAGTTTATTATAATTGGAATAATCTCAAATCCCTAGGAAATTGGTGGGCCAAGAGTCACTTGGCACGAATCTATTTTTAGTAATTTATTAAAAGTCAATGCAACCTAACAAACTATGTAACCCGCTACAACCCTTGATAAGCATTAAGAATCATATTCCGTTGATAAGCATTAAGACTAAGTATATGTTGAGCATATTCCCTTGATAAGCATAAAGACTAAGCATATGTTGAGCATATTCCCTTGAGAATCAATTTAAACCATCAATTAAAAAAATAAAAATGAAAAAAGTGCACCCACCTTAAGTTGAAATAAAAAGCCTTCAACAATTAGTGTTTTGTTAGCTAAATATTATTTTTATAAATTATAATCTATTAATAATAATTTATGTTTAAATTTTTGAAAAGAAAATAAATTTAAAAACTAAAAAAACTAATTATTATCTTAAATTTAATATGGTTTGGTCTAACTAATAGAAAAAAATGACTTTTTGGTCGGAATCTAGCAATACAATTTCTAGCAAGATTGTTATTTCTTGTTGTTCTAGCAAGATTGTTATTTCCTGTTGTTTAAAATACACTTTTGAATGCAAAAATGGATTTTTGCAACATGAAAAACACATGAGGGGCTTGGTCTTTGCAAATTAAACAACTTAAAATATGATTTTTAAATATTTGTACTGGATTTTGAATAAAATTGACCAAAAATATGCTTCAAATAAAACCATTTCATCTATTAATTAGAAAAATAGTATCACATATGGTTTGGTTACAGCGCATGATTTTATACTTTATATTTATTTAATCTATTAGTTTTTGCCCATGATTTTGTTTTCATTTATCCAATTTATTAATTTTATTTGTAAGATAACCGATAATTGTGAGAATATTTGTTTAAATTTTACTATGTATTAATTTTAATCTAGCATTTTTTATTTTTCCCAAATATTGATAAACTTTCTTTAAAATATTTGCCAGAATTGTAAATTTTAATTATTGAATTATTATTTTAAATTCAACACCCGCAAATATAACCATTACAATTTAATTTACAATATTAATAATTAATTATATACCCTTCCATTAATCCAAAACTATTCTTACCCACTTTTCAAACCGGAATACTAAGTTTTTTTATTTTTTTTAAATAAAAAAAATTAATAATAAAATATTTAAATTATAAACCATAAAAATAATTTTTTTTATTAAAAGCTAAAATAAAATAAAATATGAATTTGTTCGACCCTAAATAATGAATAGTAAACACTCACTGTAAATGTTCTTTCCTTAACTTTGTCATGGATAATAGTATATTGCAAAGTTTGATTCCATTGACCATGAAATATGATTCGTGGCATTCAAGGGTACAATATTACATATTTAATTGCTTCCATGGAGAGAAAAAGGCATCCTTTTTCTTTTGAAGTAAAGTGTATATCTATCCACATTTCACACAGGGAAAATTACTTATTATAGATATAAAGATTTAGTTTTTTTTTATTGATGTGCTATTAGTTTTGTTTTAAATTGAAAAAAAATATATATATATATTTAAAGTTTTAATATTATAAAATTAAATTTATTATTTTTAAAAGAGTTTATTTTTATTTATTTCAAATATGAATTGGTTGAAATGTTTCCCCTCTTGTTGTAATGATGGGAAGAATTGACTTTTGTGTACTCTATTATTAATTACTACTTACTATATCACTAATTACTATGTACAATAAATATAAATAATTTGAAAAATAACATTATAAATTTTTTTCATTGGTGTAAAGTATTGAATAGACTATTTTTATGGGTTTTATTTTTTAATTTACAAAAAAATAATGTTAAAAATATGTAAAAATAACATGTGTACAATTTGTACAACTCTCATTATATCAATCTATAAACTAATGACATGACATGTGTACTATAATATGAGCATTATATAAAAAAATTGTCATCATTCAATATTAAATAAATAATTATTAACTTGTTATCATTCTCTTCAATATATATAACATTTATCTACCAAAAAATGTTTAATTATAGTAAAAAATATTAATAAAAAAAGGTTAAACAAATATTCATATAACTCATTTTACAATTTTATTATTGTTTGGAGTACATACAACATATCATGGCATTAAAATATTTTATTATACTAAGAGATTGGGAAAGCTAGCTATGCGACCTTGTTTTAACCAAGTCAACTTTTGAAAGTGAATTCTACAATCACATGTTGCAAAACAGAAAGGCTTTGTTGTTTCACAAAAACTACCCACAAACTTAATTCTCCATCATTTTATAAAAATGGAGGTAATGTCCGCTAAAGATTTTATTATTTTTATTCATTACATTCCATTGTAGATAAGATCAGTATTAAACACTCTGGCCTTGTCATTCAAAGTTTAGTCTCTCACTCTTAGATTTTATATATTGAATTATATTCTAATTGTTTATTTATAAATTTAATTAAGTATTTTTTCTAAAAAAAAAAAAAAAAAAAAAACAAACAACAACAACAACCACCGTAGTTTCATTCATATTGAAAAGAAATTATATTTTGTATATGCACTTAAAATGAGTGTGTTCATGTCTATTTGGGGTAGCTCAATTGGAAATAGTCGTGGAAATGAAGTCTCACCAAACCAGAAGTCTTGAGTTCAAATCTTGTGCTATCTCTCCGATCATGGTGAGAAGTTGGACATGATGAAGATCTAGTCCTATCAAGCTTACAAAAAAAATAAAAAAATAAAATAAGTGCATTCATCAAGAATCTATTTAGATCCTTACATAGCAAAATAAAACAAAAGAGATACTTTTAGCAGTATGCTTACCTTCGTCAATCAAAATCCAAAAAAAAAGAAGATATAATATACAAGGCAGAGAAGATCAAGTAATGTAGACATCGCTAGTCTTCCCCTTTTTTCCCTTCTTCTTTTGGACCTATTGTCATCCCAGGGTTTGGATCCATATGAAACAAGGCCAAAGCTCCCATCGAAGACTATGAACCTTTGTTAAGCTCCATTAAATTTTTCCAACTGTAACCTACAGTTATGGAACTAAACTGTAGTCTTTCCTTAATTTTTGGAAACCAACTGCAGTAATTACCTTAAATTAAGGAAATCAACTGCAGTTAATTAATTCTCTGGTTGGAGCTTCTGAAGTGGTCCATTACTCCATCTGGAGTTCTCTACCTTGATCTGTGGAACACCTGACACATAGCCATTAGAAGCTTGATGGAAGCTTGGCTATAAATTCATCTGTTTGGTCCCCAAGCTAGTATCTCAATCCCCGTCAGTTGTTTACACCATCTAGCTGAGAGAGCATAGCTTGGAAGTGCCTTCAGATTTTCTGTGATTTTTCCTTCTTGCTTGGATTGAAGCTGGAGTGTTGTTTCAGTGAATAAAGCAAGTGGACTGTGGTTTGCAGCAAGAGCGTTATCAATGGCTGGAGGTAACCCTGGGCATTGAAATTTCATTTTTAGATTCTTTAATTCCGCATATAGAATCGTTGCTGTATAATTCTTACATTGGTATCAGAGCATGCATTTATCTCTGCCTTGGTATAGATTTAGTTTAAATTTCCTCTGATTGATGTGATTGTATCCCTCTAAGTAGCTGTCTGATTCACATCAGATACGATTACGCATACCCTTTTAAGTTCTGAGCAGCAAACATAAATCACAACATATAAATGGTATGTTAGAATGGGTTGTATTTATTTAACAACCATTAAAAGGGTTTTACCAATACGTTTTGTGCTGGCTGTCTTGACCCATCGAGTGTGTCCCTGTGCGAATGCATTGATTGCATTGAGTATAGGCCCTAAAGCTAGGTATGAGGTTGCATTGTGTTGTTGCTGCTTATTAAAGAAAGAAACAACATTCCAAAAGCTTTTTAAAGAATCGTTGTTTTAACTTACAGGCTATTGTCAAATCCTTAATCTCATTAAGGATTATATGGATTATATTGAATTCAAAGCTTCCAGTTCTATTTTCTTAATTTGTCGTTTGACTTTCAAATTCGGAAAATAAGAAATTTGTTACATGAGAGAAGCCATAAACTATTCCTTTAAGGTCAAAGTGATGAAGGTTGTATCTGTGTGAAAGATAACAAACCTGAGATTTTTTTTTTATTGGTTACGTATAGCCACAACATTTGGGATACGTATATCCAACACTTAATTAAACTTGGGATAAGGTTTATATTTTTTTTTGGTTTATGTGCGGTGTGGGTTGGCACCATGTATGCTATATACACACATATACCCTTTAAACCATATACTCGTTGAACCAGTTTTTATGGGATATTTTTAATGAATGAAATATACCCTTCAAGCGACTGAAAATGCTATGAGGATACGCCCTCAAAGGGCTTTCAGCAATTTTTCATCTGCGTATAAGTGACTTTCTTTGAATCGAACACAAACCACCATGCTTATAATTAATTTTGCATCTGCGTATAAGTGACTTGCTTTGAATTAAAGATGCTTATTTACCCTTGCCGAACCAAGGCTATGAA
Organism: Pinus taeda; assembly: GCA_000404065.3. Classification (NCBI taxonomy): domain Eukaryota; kingdom Viridiplantae; phylum Streptophyta; class Pinopsida; order Pinales; family Pinaceae; genus Pinus; species Pinus taeda. The sequence goes on along the minus strand of APFE030946918.1, from coordinate 4,552 downwards.
TACTCTGAAACAAAGCCCCCTTTCTGGAAGGGATTCCACCGACTCCCAGGAAAATTCGAATTCAGTCACTTTTAAACGAATGGAGAATGATTATGGCTTTCTTTTTCTGGTTAGAAAATATCGTATTTGTCAAAATTATTCGTTTGATTTTTGTTGTTTTTTCGAGGTAACCTTAATACGCATTGTTGTGCAATCGTTTCTCTAAAATCCATATGCATGCAATGCTATTTCAGATACATTTTTAGAACATTTTATGCGGGCATTCTAATTATTGTATACAATTGTTTTTACCTGGACATTTTAATTGAATGAGAATCGTGGTTATCCTCCTTGAGTCCATTCTCCTTGTTATTTTATTTCCAACCTAAGTGGCCCGAAGACTTGTTTTATAAGAAGCTTCTTATTCCCAAGATTAAATCAATTGAGCGTTCACATATGTTTGAGCAATGTAGGCAATTTACGCTCGTTATCTAATTTTAATTTTATAATATTTTTTTATTTTGAGAATGAAGCATTGTTAATTCAAGCTTCTTGTGGGTTCACCCTCTGCACTTGGAAGGCATCATCCATGTGGATCTGCAAGGCATGGGTTATGTGGACCTGTAAGGTACTAAGGGTCATACTATACAGATCCACAGCAGGTAGAGGCGCAACAAGACTCAAGCCAAAATAAGAATGAACAAACAACCTTCAATATATAATGACTTATATATGTTAAGTTTTATAATTAATGGAGAGGAGCACATATTTATCTGTCTGTAGTTTTGACAGATGTCAAATTAATTGACATGACGGAGTACTTAAAAGTTAATACATACATTATTATGTATTTTAGGCTTGTTTATGTATCATTGGGCTGAATTTTGTGTTTTGTTAGTTTATATGGTGCAAGCTCTTTGAGGTTTTTTGGCTTAGAAAATTTATTATGTGTGGGTTCATGGGAGCTGTGTTATGTGGGGCATTGTCTTTATAAATATGGCATAAAATGGTGGTTTTGGTTGGTTTGTTGGTTGATGTACAAGTTGAACACTTTCAGACTTATAGGCTAACCTTTTAGTCAAGAGAAACCCTTATGTAAGTTAACCTTTCAAAACCTTTCAATCAGGACCAACCCTTCGAAGGGTTCATTCTTTCCAAGCCAACTCTTTCCTGCATTTGTTGTTCTTTTCTTTTGACGAGTCATTAAATTACTAAACTGTGCTCATATTTAATTTGTGTAAAGGAGTGTTTTAATTTAATTTAATTTTAATTTTAATTTTAATTTTATTTATTTTATGAGCAAAATAGCTTGTTTGCTGGTCTATTTTTTGTTTGATTTATAAACTTAAGGATGGAGCCTGAAGTCAAGCCAGCTAGCCTTCGAACTACATTTGCTATGCAAGTGCAAAGTAGATCAATGCTGCTTCAGTCAAACTCCGGGTTTTGTTTATAAATTGAACAATCGATTTGCAGTCATTTACGGTAATGCTGACTGCAAATTGACATTTTAT
>APFE030946913.1:92955-127102 GCA_000404065.3 Pinus taeda | reverse complement strand
AAAAATGTATTTTAAACATTAAAAAATCATAATCTTGCTTAAATCCTCACATTTTTTTTATTTTTTTTATAAATTAAACTAAACCTTTAATATATATAACTCTACTTGTTTTAAAAAATATTTTAAAATAATAATCAATTATTATTATTTTTTAATTTCAAATAAATAATGATGATGATGGTGGTGGTTAACATCTTGAGACCAAACTTTGGTCTATCGAACCTAAAGAAACAAATTATTTGGTTTGATTTAAGATTTTATTCCTATGTTCAAAAAACATGGAGAGAAGCTTCCCAAGCCCACTATAATTTTGACATCGTAAAAGGCTAGGAAGAAGGTAAGTATCACTACAAAAATTATGAAACTGAGATTTAATGTGATTGTACACTGGGCACTCTAAGAGGAAGAGATTTAATGTGATTGTACACTGGGCACTCTAAGAGGAAGTGGTTTAATGTGATTGTACACTGGGCACTCTAAGAGGAAGTGGTTTTCATCCTCGATGTTCCTATAATTTTGACGTCGTAAAAGGCTAGGAAGAAGGTGAGTATTGCTCAAAAATTATGAAACTGAGATTTAATGTGACTGTACACTGGGCACTCTAAGAGGAAGTGGTTTTCATCCAAGGTGAGTATCGCTACAAAAATTATGAAACTGAGATTTAATGTGATTATACACTGGGCACTCTAAGAGGAAGTGGTTTTCATCCTCGATGTTCATATTCTCATAGAGATGGGAGATCCTTTCCATCCATGGTGTTTTAGGAAGTGGTTTTCATCCAAGGTGAGTATCACTACAAAAATTATGAAACTGAGATTTAATGTGATTATACACTGGGCACTCTAAGAGGAAGTGGTTTTCATCCTCGATGTTCCTATTCTCACAGAGATGGGAGATCCTTTCCATCCATGGTGTTTTAGGCATTGCCCAACGACCTGTTTCACTATGGAACTCATATAATTTTGACATCGTAAAAGGCTAGGAAGAAGGTCAGTATCACTACAAAGATTATGAAGATTTAATGTGATTGTACACTGGGCACTCTAAGAGGAAGTGGTTTTCATCCTCATGTTCCTATTCTCACTGAGATGGGAGATCCTTTCCATCCATGGTGTTTTAGGAACGACCCAACGACCTGTTTCATTATGTCACTATGGAGCCCATGAGAGTTCATTCTATATTAATTTTCTTCTTTGAGCTAGTTAAGAGAGAGATACTTTACTTTACTGTTCACCAAATAAGAGAAAACCCATGGAAAATCGAATTCCCTTATTCATTAAGGTTCCTGATAAGTTGGGAGAAACGTCAGGGATGATGCCAAAAAGGCTCAGTATCAAGTTATTAACATGACATTCATTGAATTTTCAGACTATAGCACTGGAATTAAAGATATGATGTAGAAAATTGTATTTTACAAGATGACAAAACAAGAAGTTCAGGCTACATACATCACTTCCAAGACCTAAAGTTTGTGCAACACCTTTTTTGCATTCCTTGGGAACTATGCTTATCATATATTATAAACAATTCTACAGAATTTGGAATGGAAGTCTCAGTGGTGCACCATAAAACTCATATTCAATGCCATAAACTCCACGAAACACTGAAACAGATTGTCGTGGAACTCCTGCCTAAAATACTCCGGTGCAAAACGAGTGGCACAGATGTCGAATGGAGATGAGAAAAAGCGATGCAAGCGACGACTTCCAAGTACAGAGATAGACACCAGCAAACGTTGTGACTTCCCGGGATCGACACGGCAAACCCAGTACTTAACATAAATGTCACAGATGTCAAGATTATGGTTCACAGATGTCGAGCTTAAATCGAAAAGGTAGACGAAAACCCTGATTCAAAAGGAAGGCTTAACAGCCTAACTATTTTCAATCCGAAGGCAGACTCTCTTTCAATCGTCTAACACTAAAATCAATGGCCGGGTACAGGTGGCTTGGGAGGGGTGGCTTGGGAGGGGAGTTCTTCCCAGAGGGAACGCCTTACAGCGTAAGGCGTAACGAGTTCAACAAGGAACTTCCTGAGACCGGGAATAAAACTATAAAAACAATGCTAGCCTTCTATAGTAGAAGATGCCCATGGACACTTTCTAATTAGTGCAAAACAACTTCATATCTGGAACAACCAATATTAAAAACTTCCAATCAGACCATAACATGGCAGTAGGTGCATAACCAAATTTGGAGTTTACTAAAAAAAAATGACGAAAAAGGAGCTATGTGAAAACCTTACCTACAAATAAACTTAAGTATTCATAGCAATAGCTTTAAGCTGAAGCCATAAAACTATATTTCTGGGGAGATAAGTAAGGATTTGGAACCTCTGTTACTGCTCACCAAATAAGAGAAAACCCATGGAAAATCGAATTCCCTTATTCATTAAGGTTCCTGATAAGTTGGGAGAAGTGTCAGGGATGATGCCAAAAAGGCTCAGTATCAAGTTATTAACATGACATTCATTGAATTTTCAGAAAACTATAGCACTGGAATTAAAGATAGGATGTAGAAAATTAACATGACATTCATTGAATTTTCAGAAAACTATAGCACTGGAATTAAAGATAGGATGTAGAAAATTGTATTTTACAAGATGACAAAACAAGAAGTTCAGGCTACATACTGTCACTGCCAAGACCTAAAGTTTGTGCAACACCTTTTTTGCATTCCTTGGGAACTATGCTTATCATATATTATAAACAATTCTACAGAATTTGGAATGGATTACACATGTAAGCATAGATGTTGCACAAATCATGACCAATTGGTGCTCTTCTGGAGAAATGAGAAACTGTTTGGGGACATTTTGGCAATGAAATGAAGAAATAGGAAATAGGGAACAGGAAACAAGGATCTAGCTGTACATTATGTATCTTGATACAATAAAAATCAATGGTCCCTATCCCTTAATTCAGTCTAGCTATCACTGGTATTAGGATCCCAATGCTCATCTTGTGTGTGCTTGTACAAATGAGAACTGTTTGGTCTAGATAACAAGCAATTGTGAGTTCATAACGTTTAGACTGATGGAGTAGCTTTGATTGCAAATCAGGCAGAGAGTCTATGACCATAAGTAAATAAAATCAGCATCAATCATCTAAGCATCTAATGCTATAGGGAATTCAAGCTTGCAATGGCTACCTTTTATGTGCACTTGCGTTAGACAGCATGACTCAAGGCCAGCATTTCATAAACCCCACATTCTAAACAGCATACTAATCATGAAGATCATACTGTTAATCTACGAATACCTTGTGTTTATTCGCCTTTGAAGGAATATGATCATTGATTACCAACTTAATTTTGAATTATAAAACATCTCAGTTGCTTGCAATGCCTGATTTGAGTTTTCTCAATTCCTTATGGGCAACTAGGAGAGGTTAAAGCTAAAATCCCTGCAGCATGATTTCATACAATTTACATTGAAACAACTAATTCTATTCAGTACATGTTTCAAAAATACATAAAGCATGCAACAATGCGATGTGAAAAAAAATGAACGGAAAGATGCTCACCTCAACACCAAGAATAACAACATCTTCTGCGAGGAACAAAGTCATATGACTTGTCAGATTAAACGGTGCTGTCAACCACACTCCAGCCTGCACATTAAGCTGCCCCCTTCATTCCCCAACTTTGCAATCGCAGCCACAACATCCTCAAATGCCTTTGTATTCATCCATATGTCATCTCCAATGCCCCCAAAATCAGTCAGATTAAATACAAGAGGCCTCAACCTAGGTATCGGCCGGGGTATGTTAAACCGAAAAAACCGGATGCCTTCCACTATATTTCTCTGCCAGAGAAACACGGATCCAAAACCCACCACCCATAGCAAAATGAACCAATTTCTGTATGAAGAAAAGCAACTTGACACACCTCTCCTCAAGAATGATTTTTGTTGCTGTAATCTAATCATCTCTGAATGCTCAAACATTCCTTCAACAGATCTCCTTCATACAGGCAGTGTACGCTATTTAGCAATTTGAGACATCATAAAATATCAGGGTACTGAAATTCCACAGAATCAAAGGGGAAAAACAACAGACTTCAAATCTTGCATGAGCTCTGCAAATGCTTAATCATCTATGAAGTCCAAAACCTTTTTTTTCAAAAACCTAACTAAGATATAATTTACATGACCTAAAATTAACACGTGAACCCAATTCGGGTAGCACAGAACCGAGTGGCGGAGAACCAATATTAGTATAGCTGCATTTCTTATACTGCTATAGGTTGTGAAGAATTTGAATCAATATATTCTCGGTAGAATGCAATCTCTCTGCCAAAAATAGCACATTATCTGAAACTCATATTCAATGCCATAAACTCCACGAAACACTGAAACAGATTGCCATGGAACTCCTACCTAAAATACTCCGGTGTAAAACGAGTGGCACAGATGTCGAATAGAGATGAGAAAAAGCAATGCGAGCGACGACTTCCAGGTACAGAGATCGACACCTACAAACGCTGTGACTTCCCGGGATCGACACGGCAAACCCAACGCTTAACAAAAATGTCACAGATGTCAAGATTATGGTTCACAGATGTCGAGCTTAAATCGAAAGGTAGACGAAAACCCTGATTCAAAAGGAAGGCTTAACTGCCTAACTATTTTCAATCCGACGACAGACTCTCTTTCAATCGTCTAACATTAAAATCAACGGCCAATAAAGGTACAGGTGGCTTGGGAGGAGAGTTCTTCCAGAGGGAACGCCTTACGGCGTAATTATTATAGAGAAAGATGATTGGATAAAGATAAAAGGAGTCATTTTATTAATTTAGGTAAGATAATAATTAATAAAAAACCATTTTTTTATGAAAAAAATTATATAACAAAAAATTACTTTATATATTAAAGTGTTATGTTTCTAACGACAATCTATTTCATTTATAAAAGAGACTCTTTCTCTTTTTTTAAGGAAAAAGGTATAGGACACAACCTTACACTTGTTGTTTCAAAATGTTTTAGGTGACAATGAACTCTTTAAGCTTAAGTGATATAGAGTAAGGAATTCTTTATATAAAGTCTCCTTTTGTGATAAGTAAAGGGTCTCAATTGTTGTAAATTGTAAGAAAACTAATTGAAGTAATATCAAAGCTATAATATTTTTAGCAAAAAGATAGATTATTGAAATATTTGATAAATAATCAATGGCTATTTTTTCTTACTATTATCACTCATGCAAGGTAGAACACTCCATTTTGAATGTCCATTGAAGTAGGCATGGTGTTTTTATTCTATAACATTCACGTACCACTAAGTCAAAGAGTGAGTTTTTTATATTTTGGTCAAATCAAATAAGTATTCAAAAAGAAATAATACCCCATTTTGTGTAGAAGGAGAGATATTTGACGTCGTGGCTAGTAAAAAAAGGTTTCCTAAAAAAAAGTCTTTAGTGGGTTCCCTACCACTTGCCTAAAGAAAAAAGCACACATCCTTTATGTAAGCTTAAACAAACATAGCATCATCCATCAAGATAGTGCTTGTGCAATGTTCAACTCATGTTGACAGCCAGTGCGCACTTTTGTTGACAATCTCCCTCACTTTGGTTGCGTTTGTACTTCCATTTTGGTGATTTTTCTCAACTATCGTCTTTTGTACACTTTTGCTTTCAGTGGTGTCACTTTCACATTCGCAACTATCGTTTTGGCTTGCTTTCACTTTAATAAGTCGTGTTTTCATGTTATCTTCTAACATGTGTCGCTTCCAAGGTCAATCGCATGTGCACATGTCATTTTCATGTCTTCTTACAATCACATGTGTCACTTTTAAGTATGTTCACCCCTATATGTGTGGCACGCTTGCACATCGCTAGAGTTAGTTTTGGTGCACTTCTCTACATTAAACACTCTTACATATCATTAGAATATGTGTCAAACACATTCCTACAGCTCACACATGTTGATTGGTCCTAAAAAATTTCAACATAATCTTAAACATCTTGTTAAATTGCATAAGCTTCATGATTGCATTGATTTGTTGTATTTGTTTCTTGCTCTCACCCAAGCTTATGGTTGCTCACCCATCCTCTTAAAAAATCTAGTCTCTAAGTGAACTTAAGAAAGAATATGGAATTATAATGATGAATGCAAAATAAAATCAATATGTTTTTTATTATGGTTGTGACTATATATCTTAGAAAGTGTCTCACTTCCTACATGTTAAGAAAAGTAGCATCTTTCTTATATTTTTTCAACATATTCTTAAATATCTTGATAAATTGCACAAGCATCATCAATGATTTGTTTTCTTTGTTTTCCTTATATATTATAATTGTAAACGGTTGTTATATCGACGTTTCAATATATATATATATATTATATATATATATATAGAGAGAGAGAGAGAGAGAGAGAGAGAGAGAGAGAGAGAAGAGAGAGAGAGAGAGAGAGAGAGAGAGAGATTACTTTATTGATTGTAATTGTATAGTATGGGCCCCTTAGGGCGTTGCTCGATGAGGAAGAGGTGGTTATAGTACAAGCTCCTATTCAAGAACATGGAGTGAATAATATTGAGGATCAAGCTAATGATCCTATGGAAGAAGATAATAATGTTGATAACATAGTTGAATAAGACGGAACAAATAGATTGATCTAGGAGACATTTAATAATGTTGGAATGGATGATGATGGCAACCAGTATGATGATCGTGCTTTTGATATACATATACTTGAGAGGGAAACTAAACCTCTTTATGAAGGCTCAAAAACATCTCTTCTCTCTGTTGTATTGTTGTTGGTCAATGTAAATGTGGTGAATGGTTTTCCAAACACGTGTGACATAGATCCTAAGGTATGTAGTATATTTTGTGACATTTAGTAATATATACGTGATAAAGCAAATTTATTATTATTTTTAATGTTAGTATTTTGATCACAATTTAATTAATTTGTAACAATTGGATGCAATATGTACGATTAATATTGTTTAGTACATTAACGATTCTATTTTTTTATGTAGTAGATTATTAGGTGAATTTCTATTACCACTGTCAAATGTTTTACCTCGTACATACTGAGATTTACATGCCATCATGAAAGATATTGGAATGGAGTATCAAGTTATCCATGCATGCCTTAATGATTATATTATATATTATAAAGAACATGCATTGAAAGACAAATGCCCAAAAGGTGATGAGAGTAGATATCAAACCGATAAAGTAACAAAAAAGGTACCTCGCAAGGTTCTTTGTTATATGCTCATAATTCCACGTCTATGACAATTATTCAGGTGCAAAACCATAACAAAACTTATGGATTACCATGCAACGAATAGAAGTGAAGATGATGTTCTTTGAATGTTTGCAGATGGATCTACATTTAGGAATATGGAGGAAAAGTGGCAAGAGTTTAAAAGATGACCTCGTAATCTTAGGCTTTCATTAGTTTTTGATAATGTCAATCCATCTGGAGAGCCCATATCTATGTACTCGGTGTGGCCCATTTTTGCTATCAACGATAGCATTCCTCTGTGGAAGTCAATAAAGAGGGAGCACATAATGTTGACAATGATTGTTCCAGGTATTAATTTGTTTAGAATATTTTTTTTTTTACATAATAACATCTCTTTTGTCTTGTTTGTCTCATAATTATTTCCTATATTTTTTGTTTACTTTTATATGTTCAATTATGCCTTATAACCCCAGATCGGGGTGTGAAATAGTTGGAGGCCTGCTTGGGTTTGATATGACAAAGCATTTATTAGTTTCGGATGGTGGGTGGTATCCCCCATGCTCTCACGTGCTTATTCACTGTGATAATGAACCGTCACAAATCAAGGCAGATCCATGATGTGAAGGTTGGTAACCCTCAATGCCTACAGGTGGTGGGAGCAGAGGTGGAGTTAAGACCATTTGTCTAGCGTATAAACTCGAGTCCTTAGCTTCAGGGAGCCTAAGTTTGATGTTTACAGGTTCACAGCACCAAGAAGGTGATAGGTATACCCATCTGTTTGATGTTTACAAGTTCGCCTCGCATCTGGAGGGGAAAGGAAACACTGGTTAAATTAGCAGTTTCTGTGATTGACAATATTGGCCTTCTTGACTATGTGATTGTTGATTTCTATCTTTTTTAGCAACATCCTTTCTCGCATGAGCATGTTTACTGGTTTCTAGTTTTTTCTCATGATGTTTCCTCTGCATGTTGATAGTTGGGTTCCCGTTTTAAGCTTGAATTGTCTGGGCAAGCCCTACAGAGAATAAGGGTTCTGGTAAATGATCAGGGCTGAGTCTACGGACTCAGGGCTCATGCATGCATGGGGGTTTTATTTTGGTGGTACCTCCCACTCCTGAAGGGTTACTGTTCATATATTCTTGTTGGCTCGGGTGGTGGAATTATGAAGGGACACAGTGCTGTCCAACGCTTCATTTGTTTTTTTTGGTCATACATTCAAGTAATGCTTGTCTTTTGGGTGGTTCTCTTTATAAATCATATTTCAGGTTTGCCTATGATGTATCCACTTTTGGTCTATGTATAATGGGTTGGTTTACGAGCGTGGGAAGGTGGAAGAAGGGTGAAGAAAAGGGGCCCGACCTTGGCAGATATGGTGAAGTATCGACCTCGCGGTGGAACCTTGGGTCGAGGTGAAAGGGGTCGCAAACACCAGGAAGGCACAAGAAAAGAAGTTGATTCATCTTCTGGTTGGATTGTGCAGTAGAGTACTGTGTGGTAGAGTACTGCTTGACAAAGTACTGCGCGGTAGAGTACTGAGTGACATAGTACTATGCGGAAAAGTATTGTGCGGTAGAGGGTTGGAAAATGAACTCTGAGATTCTTTAGGCCACGTTTCAGGCATACTGTGAAGGGAACTTGGTGCAGGTGAAATAATTGATCACGACCTAGGAGGCAAGGTTAAATTTGAAAGTCGAGCTTGAACCACCAGCTGAAGATTAGGGGGAGCTAATCATGGACCCTCGGTACACTCGCAATTGTCTCACTCTGTTTAGACAATCTTTCCATCTCTACTGGTTAATGAAATGCAAAGTGGCCAAAGAAATGTTTGCGACCTCCAACACAGTAGCGCAAAGTGAGGTCAAGCCGAGCCTCCGAGACATTCAAAACAAGCTCCAACTTATTCAACTTCAGTTGCAGAATCAGAATGCTCACCTGGGTGGCATTGAGCGACATATCCCATGTCTGCCACAATCTGAATTGCCAGGATCAAGTGCTAAAGATCCTGCTCCGGCTGAATCGTCAGATGATTAGTTGGTCAAAGTTATGCTTGTTAATTTTGGCTTAATTTTGGTTGTGTATGTTAGGTAGCATTTATGTTTTTGGTGTTATGCTTACTAGTTAGTTTCTGGACTATCAACCTTATAAGGCTTGGTTAAATAGACTCAAACTATTTATGCTTTAGATGTCTTATAATGTGATTCGGTGGTCAACAAACCTAGTTTCCCACTGGGCAGGTTGAGGACACCGAATGACTTATATATTTGTAACTTGCCTATTTATAGATGAATGAATGAAAGGTATTGCTAAACTTAAAAAAAATTATGTCTTATAATTTTTTTATTTACTCATATATGTAGTAATTATGTATTGTATGTTCAATCAATTAGGTAAGTACCAGGTCAAAGATATGAATGTATATATTGAGCCTCTTATCAATGAGTTAGTGGAGTCATGGAATGGTGTCACTATGTATGATATCTCTAGAACAATAGATGCGCAAAGGGAATATGGATTCCATGCAGTGGTTGTATGGACAATTCATGATGCCCCATGGCTAACACATTTGTATGTTATAATGTTACCTTGCACTTTAATAGTGTTTAGTTTTATGAAGTTCATTTCATGTTTGTTTTTTAAATAGTTCGATGATCTGAAATGTGAGAACTTCTTAGATCTAATATAGAGATTGACTATAGGGGCATTTACCAGATATGTCACCTTTAATGAAATGATGAGATCCAGAGGCTACCTGGCCCTAGCTTATGTTGACAATTGCAGAATTAGATACTTGAAACAAGTGTATGTGTTGGTTTGTTTTCATTTGTTTAAGTGCTTTAACTTGATTTGTTTCAGCTGATATTAAACACATATATAAGACATACAATGCAGCAAATAAACATCACACATAACATCAAATTTAATAAGGAGTTCACCTCGATCTCGTGGGATACGTCTCCTGTGAGCTCTTGTCAACTTGACTTGGCTCTTTGGGATTATGGCTTGAATTATTTTACAAGTTCCACACTCAACTCCAGCAAGTTACTAACTGAACCTATGGGCTTAGAAAAACCATATGCATCCTTGTCATGGTTGTCCTCTTTGTGTAAATAGATCTAGGCTCCCTTAGACTTGATTCCTTCAACAGGTGCATTGAGCTTCCCTGAGCTTCTTAATGGCACAAACTCCTTTAGAATGCTTCAAATGTCTCTAAAACTCTGCTACTATCTCCAACACATATCTAACATCAACAAATGATTGTTCATTTGCTCAAAACGAGCACTATATCCTCGATCTGGGCCTTCCTCCACATATGGCACTGGGCTTCGTGAAGCTTCCCTTTAGCATCTAGGCCTTTAGAAGTCTCCAAATGATTTTCAAAACACCTTCATTTGATTCAGAAGGTTCATTACAATTAGGAATAACTATTTGTTTGCTGAGAATGTATATTGGTAGCTCCTGCAACAACCTCCAACCCTTGTTGGCCCTGAGCTCCAAAATCTCCCTGGACAAAAATCTCCTTGAAGATGTCTTCTTTAGCTTCTCTGGACTACTTCAATGGATACACAGAACCCAATAAAACTCCAACATTTCCTAGGCCCTTGTGGCTCCTGGAACTTCTTCTCTGAAAAAGTACCTAAAAATGACCTCTGTTGGTTGTGGAACCTATTCCAATGGCTTCAAAATGATGAGAATATCCAAAAATAAAAATAAAACATCGCATCGAAAGGCCTCTCCTAGCCAAAGTTATGGCTCATTCAATTTTTCTCTAGTTTGCCCCTGAAAATCTCCACTAAAACTGGCTCACTGCCAGTTAAGCTGACTAAATCTGGCCTTACCGCTAAATTTGACGCTAACTGCTAGTTAAACAGTCAGTTTGATCGTAACTGCCTGTTGGGTGTGAAGCCTGATTATCTTATGTATTCAAAGGTCTCAACCGGATGTATACCCCAGGAAGATTGTACACCCCTCCACGTGGGGGGGACTTGTCCCCCCCGCGGGGGTTCGGGGGGGCCAATCCCCCCCGACTGGGGGGTCTGGGGGCAGTGCCCCCCAGCTAAAAATAAATGTAAAATTGCCTTGTAAAAGTCTAGTAATTTCTAGTCAATCTAGGCCTTTCATTAGGCGGATGATCTGACGGTAGAAGTTATGTTTAGTTTAGGGTTCTTTTGCCTTAGAAGGCAAACCCTCACTATATATGAGGGAATTGTATTACGTCTATGCATATCTGTATTCTGAGTGAGGAAGAGAGAGGAGATTGAGAGCTAAGAGGGTGTTACAGCGGACCTGCCGCAGGTTGTATCTCTTCAGTTTGCTAGATAATATAAAAGGAAGGATTGGTTGTTTCTCCGTGGATGTACCCAAACTTGGTGAACCACGTATATCTGTGTCTGTCTTGTTTTATGTGTTTTCTGTGTTTATATTTCTGCAATATTTTATGTGTTCCATTGCGCTATAATATATAATTTTCTAACAAAGCTGAAGGTTTATTTGGCTGATAAACTCACAAGAGAGAGAATGGTTTCTATTTCGAGTGGGAACAATGGCGGAAGATGGTAGGTTTAGGGTCAAAAAATTCAATGGCCAAAACTACCAACTGTGGAAGATGCAGATGGAAGATTATCTGTATCAGAGAGATCTGTACCTACCATTGAGTGGAAAGACAAAGAAGTTGGCGAGTATGATAGACACAGAATGGGATATTCTCAACAGAAAGGCACTTGGAACAATACAGTTGTGCCTAGCAGCGTCGGTAGCATTTAATATTTCAAAGGAAATGACAACAGAGGGTTTAATGTTGGCATTGGCCAAACCATATGAAAAACCCTCGACCTCAAATAAGGTATTTCTTATGAAGCGTTTATTTAATATGAAGATGTCAGAAGGTGGATCTGTTGCAGACCATTTAAATGATTTTAATACAGGTACAAGTCAGTTAAGTTCTGTAGGGGTAACTTTTGATGATGAAGTTAGGGCTCGGTTATTTTTGTGCTCACTGCCAGAAAGTTGGAATGGTTTAGTTATGGCCATTAGTAACTTTGTCTCTAGATCTCGTACTTTAAAGTTTGATGATGTTGTCGGTGCAATCCTTAGTGAGGAAATGCGACGGAAAAGCTCCGGTGAGACATTAGGTAATGCTTTGACTGCAGAGACTAGGGGAAGAAAAATAGAAAGAGGAAAGAGCCTAGGATATCGCAGTGAGTCAAGAAAAGGCAGATCCAACTCTAGATCGGGGATAGTGTGCTGGAAATGCGGGAAGAAAGGACACCTGAAGAAAGACTGCAAGTCTCGGAAGGGAAAAGAAGGAGATGCGCTGCAAGAAACTAAGCATGAAGCGAATGTAAAAAGTGATGTGTTGAAAGATGCTTTGATTCTTTCATTAGACATTATTATTGATGTCTGGGTGGTAGATTTAGGGGCCTAATTCCATGCCACACCTGATAGGAAACATTTTTATGATTATGTTCAAGGAGATTTGGACAGGTTTGATTGGGTGATGATAAACCCTGTAAAATCATTGGAATGGGTACGGTTTTCATAAAATAGCAAAATGGAAATCAGTGGCTATTGAAGGAGGTAAGGCATGTTCCTGATCTGAAGAAAAATCTGATTTCAACAGGGTAGTTTGGAGGTGAAGGTTGCGTAACTACTTTCATAGATATAACCTGGAAGGTCACTAAAGGATCCCTGGTAATAACGAAAGGAGGAAAGGTTGGTACATTGTATTTATGCAATGGTATTTCTAATTCTGTTAATGGTTTAACCTCTATAGGAGAAGATACGACATTGTGGCATCATAGGCTTGGGCACATGATTGAGAAGGGGATGTAGATTCTTCACTCAAGAAATTTGTTGCCAGGTTTGAAGCATGTTGATTTAAAATTCTATGAGAATTGTGTTTATGGAAAATAGGAGAGAGTCAGATTCCTTAGAGTTGGAAAAGAAAAGAAGAGCGAAAAATTAGAGCTTGTGCATACAGATGTATGGGGACCTGCTCAGGTATCATCTCTTGGTGGCTCTCGTGATTATGTTACTTTTATTGATGATGCAACTAGAAAAACCTGGATTTATTATATTCGAAATAAATCTGATGTATTTGATATTTTCAAGAAATGGAAAGCTTTGGCTGAAAATGAGATAGGAAAAAGGTTGAAGTGTCTCAGATCAGACAATGGAGGTGAATATTGCAGCAAAGAGTTTGATAGGTACTATTCTGAGAATGGAATTCGCAAAGAGAAGACAGTTCCAGGAACACCACAAGAAAATGGTGTGTCAGAAAGGATGAACAGGACAATCATGGAGCGTGCAAGGTGCATGAGATTGCATGCAGTATTGCCTTTACAATTTTGGGCAGATGCTATAGATACTGTTGTTTATCTAATAAACAGAGGGCCTTCAAGTTCCTTGGATGGTGGTATTCTAGAGGAGGCATGGACAGGTAAAAAGGTAAACTACTATTTTTAAATACTTTTGGTTGTGAAGCCTTTGTCCACATTAATAAAGAAAATAGAACAAAGCTTGAGGCAAAATCAAAGAAATGTACCTTTTTGGATATGGTGTTAATGATTTTGGTTATCACTTTTATGATTATGAAAAACACAAAATCATTAGGAGCAGAGATGTCATTTTCAATGAAAAGGTTTTATACAAGGATCAACTGCAGGAAAAGAAACAGAGAATACACAGTGCTCGACGAGATCACAGAAAAAGTGATGGTGCCTGCAAATCATAATGATCAACAGCCAGAACAACAACCACAACAACAACAAGCACTTCAGACACCTGAAAGTGGTATTAGAAGATCTACCAGGATGAGTAGACCCCTGAACGATACTCTCCTTCATTATATTATGTATTGTTCACTGATTCTAGTGAGCTAGAATGTTATGAAGAAGCAGTGCAGGTAGAAACCAAGAAGAAGTGGGAGCAAGCCATGAAAGAAGTGATGGACTCCTTAGCACATAACCAGACTTGGGACTTAGTCAGGTTGCCTGTGGGTAAAACAACATTGCAGAATAAATGGGTTTACAAGTTGAAGGAAGAAGATGGAGGAAAACAAAGGTACAAAGCTAGACTTGTGGTGAAGGGGTTTGCACAAAAGAAAGGTATTGATTTTGATGAAATATTTTTTCCTGTTGTGAAAATGACTTCAATCAGAACTATTCTAAGTCTAGTAGCAGCTAAAGATTTTCATCTTGAGCAGTTAGGTGTAAAGACAACCTTTCTCCATGGGGATTTGGAGGAAGAGATATATATGCAACAGCCACAAGGATATGAGGTAAAGGGGAAGGAGAAACTAGTGTGCAGGTTGAAGAAGAGCTTGTATGGCTTAAAACAGGCTCCAAGGCAATGGTATCTAAAATTTGACAGGTTTATGACTGAACAAGGTTATACTAGGTGTCACTCTTATCATTATGTTTATCTCAAAAGGCAAAATGATGGCAGCTATATTATATTGTTATTGTATGTAGATGAAATGCTTGTTGCAAGTTCTAACATGCAGGAAATAAATGTGCTCAAAAGGAAATTGGTAAACTCATTTGCAATGAAGGATTTGGGTGTTGGAAAATAAAACCTTGGTATGAGAATAACTAGAGACAGGAAGAATCACAAATTAACATTGTCTCAAAGTGAGTACATAGAAAAGGTGTTGAAAAGGTTTAATATGCAGAATGCAAAACCAGTTAGTATACCTTTGGTTAGCGATTTCAAATTAAGTAAGGAGGCGTGTCCCAAGACTTAGGAAGAAATGGCTCATATGTCTAAAGTTCCATATGCATCAGCAGTTGGAAGCTTAATGTATGCAATGGTCTGCACAAGGCCTGATATTGCACATGCAATGGGAGTTGTAAGTAGATACATGAACAATCTAGGAAAAGAACATTGGATGGCGGTGAAGTGGATTCTCAGGTATTTGAGAGATACCACAAATCAAGCATTATGCTTTGGTGGTTCAAACATTGCTCTACAGGGATATGTTGATGTAGATATGGTAGGTGACAAAGATAACAGGAGGAGCACTATAGGATATATATTTACTATAGGTGGAACAGCTGTTAGTTGGGTTTCAAAAATCCAAAGCGTTGTTGCACTCTCAACAACAGAAGCGGAGTATGTTTTTGCTATAGAGGCTAGTAAAGAAATGATTTGGTTACAAAGGTTTCTGGATGAATTGGGTAAGAAGCAAGAGTCAGGCAGGTTATACAGTGACAGCTAGAGTGCCATACATCTTGCAAAGAACTCTTCATTTCATTCCAAGACTAAACATATAAAGCTCAAGTACCATTTCATACGATCAGTATTGGAAGATGGACAGTTGAAGCTGGAAAAGACACACACTAGCTAGAATCCTGCACATATGCTAACAAAAGTTGTAACCAGGGAGAAACTGAGAATCTGCTTAGTTTCAATTGGTCTTCAATTATGTTGAAGAAGATGAGAAACAACCAGGTCCAAAGAGGAGTCATTGTCTAGCAAATGAAGCAGTGGTGGAGTTGCTATAATTAGTTTCCAAGTGGGAGATTGTTGGGTATGGAGCCTGATTATCTTCTGTGTTCAAAAGTCGCAACCAGATGTATCCCCAAGAAGATTGTACACCCCTCCACGCGGGGGGTGCGAGGGGAACATTTCCCCCCCCCCACGGGGGTTCAGGGGGCCGATTCCCCCCCCCCGGCTGGGGGGTCCAGGATCCAACGGTCCCCCAACAGGGGTTTGGGGTAGCGCCCCTAAAGCTAAAAACAAATGTAAAATTGCCTTGTAAAAGTCTAGTAATTTCTAGTCAATCTGGGCCATTCATTAGGCAAATGATTTGACGGTAGAAGTTATATTTAGTTTAGGGTTTTTTTTTTTTCCTTAGAAGGAAACCCCTCACTATATATGAGGGAATTGTATTGCGTCTATGTAGATCTGTATTCTAAGTGAGGAAGAGAGAGGAGATTGAGAGCGAAGAGGGAGTTATAGCGGATCTGCTGTAGGTTGTATCTCTTCAGTTTACTGGATAATATAATAAAAGAAGGACTAGCTATTTCTCCATGGACGTAGCCCAAAATGGGTGAACCACATATATCTGTGTCTCTCTTGTTTTATGCATTTTCTGTGTTTATACTTCTGCAATATTTTACGTGTTCCATTTCTCTGTAATATATAATTTTATATCACCCATCACATGTATGGTGGTAGGGTCTGTAGGCTTTCTTCTAAGTTTCTTGATACACAAATATCTCACTGTCTTGGCATAGATGGGTACTTCTTTAAGGGCTTGTAGCAAAGGGATTCATACATACAGATTTTCCAAGTCCCTGAGGAGCTCAAATTTAGGCTGGGGAGTCATCCTAGGTTCATCCAGTCTCTAAGGATACAGGGGGTCCTGCATAACATTAGTTCAACTTGTTGTTGCATGTGTATCAGCCTTCCCTGAACTAGTTGTTACAGATGTAACAGTTCTTCTCGAGCTAGTTGTTATAGATGTAACAACTTCCTCTATATCAGTTGTTGTAGACACAGTAACCGCGTCAAAGTCTCTTACTTCTCCTTTGGATGGTTCAAAATATTCCTTCGTAATGATAGGGAAGTGACTAGAGTTAATTACTGTGCCCGATCATAATTGTATTTCATTAAATTCCATGGGGGTAATAAGGTAGGTCTGGAAGGTTGTAGGAGCCTCTATACCTTGAGCTACTTTATTGTTTGGGTTTGGGTTAGGTTGCACAGGTAGTTGAGGTCGCACAGGTGGTGGAGGAGCAGAAGCTTGGAAAGAAGGTAACTGCAGCTATTGTTTCATGGGTGGTTCATGTAGAGATGAATTTTGGGTATTTCCTCTCCAGTTTTGGTTCTACAGGTATAGTTGGGATTGAGGATATTGTACAGTAGGAGATGGAGACCATTGGTTCCAGGGTGAAGGGAACTAAGCTAAAGGAGGGGTAGAATACTGCCATCGATTTGGTTGATTATTATATGCATTGTTCTATGAATTGAAAGAGGAAAATTCTTGAGACATACCTGGAGGTCGCGGTTGCCATGGACTCCGTGGTCCAATGAAGTAAGAGGACTGCACCTCTTCGCTTGATTCTCTAAGTGTTGCCTTTAGTCTAGGAAGCTCCAGACACTTCTTTGTCAAATATTCCAGCTCGCAGATGTTGCAGAGGCTGATGTTGTTCAGTTCACATTCCCTATAAGGATGTTTCTTCTAACAAATCGGGCAGAACACAGCTAGGGGTTTATCAACTTCTGGTTGTGTCTTTTTGATATGTGCTATCATTATCTAGGCTGAGAGAGTACCTAGGGTACCGGCCTTGAAATTTTCAAACAGATTTCCGATCTCCGCTCTGGTTACTCCTCTGCCTGGAGATTTTTCTATGCGAACAGAGGCATCCCGGATTTTACTTCTTCCTCTAGACGATCCTTGAGAGAATCATAGGCAAAGCTTTATAATTTTTACGAATGGTTCTTGTGATATATCCCCCTTTCCTAATAGGTTCAGGGTGTCAAGGTAATCATTCCTCATTCCTCTGATGAATATAGTCTTCAATATTTCAGTGTGTAAATCGTTGTGTTTAGACCTCTGCAAATTGTAGTGGAACCATTCCACATAATCTTCCAGGCTTTCTTCCTCCTTCTGTGTCATTCTAAATATATCTTCCCTTAAGTCATTGTTCCTACAATAGTCTTGGTACGTTGACAAGAACATCTCCTTGATATCATTCCATGTTGAAATTGAAGCGGGACCTAATCCCATGAACCATCTCAAGGCTGCTCCTTTTAAGGTAGCAGGGAATATTTTTAACTTCTGAGAATATGTTGTATAATCATAACTTCAACACAAGACATCAAACTCAAACAAAAATGTTTTTGGATCTTCCACAGTCATCCCCTGAAAGGATGGTAAGGATGATAGACGAATATTCTTCATAAGAGCTTCACCTATGAGATTCCCAATTGGGAACTCAAAGGTGGTGGTGGTGGTGTTTGTTTCAGCATTGTTATCATTGTTGTCCCCCATGATTAATTCTTCTAACCCTTCCTATAACAGACGCTCTTCCAGCTGCATTTGTGATGGCCCTATAGATGCAATTAATGCCTCAGATACTCCTGGGATTGGTTGTTTCATAGCACTACCTGTATCTGGATATTGATAAGTCTCTATGTGCTTCTCCACCTCAGACCTCAGGTGTCCAATGTTCCCCCTCTGTTTCCACTTGGCCCCCGGTCCTCAAATTCTGGCTACTAACTTCCCCTTCCTTCTCATGAATCAAATCCTTGATCTTGAAGGTATGAGTGTTGGCCTTAGAATGATATGGTCCCGAGATGAAGGGATTGGAGGCTTCTTCTTTTGCTATGGGACTAACAACCTTATTTGGCCCTATCTTCCTTGCATTCATTTGAGATCTAGACTGTTCTTTTTCCACCTTAGAGATTAATTCCTTGATACATGTCATCCTTACCAAATCTTCACCCTTCGTTTCCTTTTTACAACCACTTGTTCCTGTGACTTATTAGAGTTGGGGTGATTTCAGTATCTCTGTAAGTCCTAAAAAGTGCACACATGGACCCTATGTGTATCAAATCAAAATCTCAGTATCTTAGCCTTCAATAGTGGTGAGCCCGCCTAGGTATGTTAGAGCGATGCACAGGTTCTTACCTCTCATCATACCGCCCAACAAATGAAGAGCTGAAGACGCACTAATCAAAGCATCAAAATTTCCTTAGTGTCCTAGTGATTACAATGGTGAGCTCACCCAGGTATGTTAGAGTGATGCACAAGTTCCTACCTCTTGTCTTACTGCCCAGCAACTATGGACTAGGAGCACTCTATATTAAACAAACAACTTAGCTAACTGTATCGTCAACTTTCCCTCCTCGGTAATGGTGCCAAAATGTAGTGTTGTTTTATCAACCTTAGTTGACTCAAACTGCAACATTAATTGTCAACCCAGGGTAAGTCTTGTTGTTTCAATGGAGTTCACACTATCTGTGCTGATACACTCCAGCCAAGCATAAAAAAGTGCAAAAAACCTGTAAAATATGTTGCTGATCTAAATTGTTGAATCAATCATGCATGCAGATATAAAAAACACTCCACAGAATTAAATCACAACTTGCAGCTATTGAAGTAAATGCATGTCACACCAAAACTAACATCTATGCCAACTGGTTACTATTCCTCTATTGTTTAACTATGTAAGAGCATAAGATAAATAGAAACAACAGCGAATGAAATCCATGATTTGTACAAACAACGAGAAATCATAAATCAATAAACTAAACTAAAATGTACACTACCTAATCACTGCAATCCTTGCAATCCCTGCCAAAGAGGAGGGCCCTTCCTCCTTAGCAGGGCACAGGAAGAACAAAAAAAGTGATTAACAAATCAGTTGGAAAGCAATAACATCATCACTTTGCTAATTGATATTAAAATAAGTTTAGAAATTGCAGAAATAGAGTAACGATACTCCTCTATATGCTGCCTCTGATACATAAAAAGTCGAGTCCTTTATAACTATTACATCCTGAAAATTAGAAAAAGGATCAATCATGAGAATCTCCGATTCTCATGCTGATAAAAAAATAAAGAAGTTGTGACCTACTGCTAAATAAAGATACATTAGTTACAACTTCTTGAGTCTTGTTCCCTCAAAAATAAACAATCCTACTGCTGACAACTGTTATGTGGAATAGTACCCACATTTCCAGCTTCGGTGCAACAGTATTGAGCAAATTATGGTTTAGGATGATGCGGCATAACTAATGATAACACTGTTGGTGTAACAGTGGATTGACGTGAGGTGTAACAACACCCGATGTGTAACAGCAACTTGGAGCAACACCGATGTGTAGAAGCAATCTGTAACAGAAGCCACATGTAATAGAAGTGATTTATAACAACACTTAGGGTGTAACAACAAACTTTTCTACCTTTTCCTGTAGTTAACTCCTACTTCCTGTCTACTTCCATGAGCCAACACTTGAAAAATATAAACTTCCCAACATGCTTCTTCTATGCTCGTCTAGTTAGCCATAAAACAAAATAAAGCCTTGTATTTATTTGGTAAAATACAACAAAGTAACATGACAGTAAAATGGATTAGAAGGTAAGAAAACAGGGAGTTTGGTCATATAAGGGCACAGGTCTGAAGGACAGAAAGGCCAAAAAAAAGGGAAGAAGGTGCGGAAAATGGGTGAAAAACCACACCCAACACTACTGAGGATGAATCATAGTCCCTTCATCATACTTCTATTAATTCAATTGATCAAATTTGTCAAGAATTAATCATATTTGGGAAAAGCCATATGTCTATTAGTATTTGATATTTTAGGGAGGCAATGTATGTTAAGGGCCTCAACTGCAATCGAAAATCCAAGCACAAAATAACCCTTTTCAACCTCTTAATGAAGTGCATCCAATGGTTGATTTACAACCTGAAAATAAGAATCATAACCACTAGAGAAGCTTAAATTCAAACCTAGGTTGCCATGTGTAGGTAAGCAATTTTTTTTTTTAAACACAATCAGTGATGAATGATCACTGGAAAATAGAATTCACATCAACTTTTATGACCAAAAGAAGCATCCAATAATGATCTTAATACAATAATAAAGATTCAAAATAAAGATAAGAAAAAAATGGGGATGTTGAATTTTTGGACATTGTTGATGCTACTAAAGAAGGGAAACATGAATATGTTAAACAAAGGTATTGGCCACCCTTTTTCAACTTTGTCATACATGTTTATATGATAAAGGTGAATGTGAAATTTCTAATTTTTCAACAGCGAAAGTCAGTGACCTGCAATAATGAAAGTAAACATCAAGCCTATTTATCCATGTGATATATGAAATAAGGTTGAAACACAATAAGGAATATGAAAATTATGAAAACCAATCAAGTGGAATCCAAGATCCAACATAAAGCTCGTGAAAAGAATGAGAAAATACAATCATTTGAAGTGTGGAAGGTTTATGTATTTTAACTAGAAATATTACTTGCAAAGTTGGACGTCTCTGTGAGTTTGCAACAAGCCATTTCCAATAGGATGGATAATCACAACAAAGACATTGTTGTTAAAGATGGCAAGTTATAGTATAAATTCTCACGACAAGTGCTAACGGCTAATCCTATCATAGTTAGTTCGACCAAAGTCATTGTTTTACTTGCCTCATTCTCATAATTAATCTCAAGTAAAATCTACGGAAGTTAAAACTTATAACTTAAATCAATTTCATTAATATAATTTGTAAATTTATAATTTAAATCTATTTCATAAAATAAATTGATTTTTTTTAATTCATAACCACTTTATTAATAGAATTTGTAACACCATAAAAATATTAAGGGTCACACTGCAACATTGAAGCAAATTATTGGTTAGGTTTCTATTCAAGTTCATGACTATGGAAGTTAAACATGTTCACTGATGGAGAAAGGAAATGTGATAAATAAATTTGATTCCTATATCTTAAAACATAAATAAATGTATTGAAATGGTAGGTAAGAGATAAAAATTTATCTTTCTTTAGCAATCATAAACATTCATAATGGCCACAAGGAAAGTGACTGAATTATCATTGGGAAAAATTACATCTCTAACTATAATTTAGTTATAAAGTAAATTTAGGTTCTTACATAAGACATGTGTTTACATTTAATGAAATTACATGTTACTTTTTGAAAAAAAAAATAGTTATAAGTAAATTCCTACACGGGACATTTGTTTACATTTAATGCAACCACATACCGATTTCTAAAACATCAAATGAAACACTAAAAATAACACATCATATATACATAATTTATTTCAAAAACCTAGGATTAGGGTGAGCCAAAAGGCCAACAAGAAGAAGGCCCAATTTGGCCCCATACAGGTTCCATTTCGAGACAAGGATTTATTCAACTTAGTAAACCATATCAAATATGGAGACCTGTTAAGGCTAGTAAAAACTCAAGTTGCAGTTGAAAGGATAGGAATTCAATTGGAACCCAAAAGGTGTTTCCCAATTTTTTGTTTTCACCCCAAAGAGGATTCTAATTTATTTGGAATTTGGAAACTTTTGATTAAAATATTAACTAATGCATTTTCGTGAACACCAATTTGTTTATTTTAAAGTTTAGATAGAACACCTAATCTAACTACCCTTAAAAAATGGTGTTGTTGAGACTCTAACACTTTGTCACATCCTTTGACCACCCTACATCAAGCCAAATCTCCTTAGCTTTCTACACCCAATCTCACTACATGGTCACCTCATTACTTGTTAATAGAAAATTTCTTTAAGTATAAAAATGCAATGAAGTAGGATTTTTTTCAACATCTACTAACCAGAAATCATTAGTAAAAAGTGGTGTTTTATATAAGGAAATAATTAGTCGTTCTCATTTTGTAACCATCTCAACTAGAGAAATGGGGAATTATTCTTACATGGGGTTTGTATTTATTCATATTATATTCTCATTTTGTAATATATTTTTTTAGTTAATAAACCTTCATAGTATAATTTAGGAAGGTTTGGATGGAGGATAACCTGATGAAGTCAAGAGAATACTCTAGAAAAGAATGATGATTCAACGACTAGCACGAAAAATAACAATAATGTCTTAATTTTGTTAGACTTGCGGGTCTCCTTTGGGATTTATCAGAATCCTTCCAGGTGGGGGACTATGAACTATGTGGTTGTTTCTTATATTATTAGAGTCCTTGTCCTCACTACCTTCCTCCTTGTCCTCACTACCTTCCTTCCTCCTTGAATATGGTCATGTCCAAAATATTCTACAGCTTGACCTTTTAGGAAACGCGACTTTCTCTTAGGTCTTCTCGTCAACAAAGGTGATGCTTTCTTTTGATGTAAGAATTTTTTATTCTTAATATCATGCTATCATATAATAATGATAAGTGATTGCTAACTTTTAGTAGAAGCATAAGGTTGAAAAACATAATAGTGGTAAAAAATGAAAACTAGGTGAATTTTTCATACCTATACTAAGATAAGGGGCACACTGCCATTTTCATGTCAAATTTTTTCATGTTGAGGAATAAGTTCCTTGAAGAGGTTCAATTGTTAAAACTTCTCTCTTTTCAAGGATTGAAAATATTCTCTTTAAATTCTTTTCATTTGTAGAAAATTCCTTCTTCGAAGTTAATATTCTATTAAAGAAAGGTCCTTGCCAATTTTTCACTAGTTACCATATCCATATCAATCTAGGAGAGAAACATTTAATATATCAGAGTAGAGGTTGTGAGCATGGCTAGTGAAACTTTCAAGACCCTTAATATCTCTAATTTTGTTTTCTCCCATAACATGAACAACATTGACAGAGAGCTCTCACAAAGCTACTACTAAGAATGATGTAACAAATACAAAATGGTAAAATATTCAAAAATAGGCTGATGTTAATTTTTTAGGAAGTTTCCATGCTAATGTCAATTACAAACACTAGGCATATTGAATTTTCATGGATAGAATTAACTAGTTTTAAACTATTAAAAAAATGAAATGCATACAAGAAACCACTATCTATGTAATGTTCTTTGATGTTCCTTCATGAATGAATATCCATATCCTAATACTTTGGCTACTTATATTGACCATTAATGGAAGGATGGAAGAATTAACTAGCTCAATCTATGTGATAGAGTGATGGCTAGTGAGATAATGATCAAATCCTTTGTGAATAGGCATGTATATAAATAAGTTCATTCCTCAAGCATTTATCAAGCATGTGATATATGTTTGTTGGAAATAAAAAATGGAAATATTTCCAACAATACCAAACTAGTGGAGGAACATGTAAACTAAGATAAAGCTTCATCCATTATGTCACAATCCCTATATGTCATCCATGTGGGTGACAAAAATTTCACTTGGAATTATTACATGAATATTGATATTTTAAAACCATTAATCATTCCAAAATTCATGGATTTTCCATGACCAAGAGCATCTACATGAGATATAAAACATTGTATGCAAAGTATATGCAGGTTGAACACCTAATGATATAGGAATCCCATTAAAGTTGTTGTATTCTAATAAATTTTTTGTGACTTTTGTTGGGTCCATCAATTGACTAGGTAACGAAAACTAAGGCTACAAGTATGGGAAACAAGAGCTGATTTATATAGGTATTAAGGGGAGACCGGGGTACAAAAACGCTAGGTGAGAAAGGGGGAAATTTTATAAATGTATCATTTTCTAAATTTTCTAAATTTACAAAGTTTGTGCATGAAACTTGTTCTAAATTTACATGTAATATGACTATTCTCTATGGATGTAATATTATAAATATTTTCAAAACAACAGAAACTCCTTGCCTTCTATTTTGGTTGAAGGATTAGAACAATTTGGAGGTTGTTATTATTATTGTTGAAAATAAAATGGAAAGATATACTTCTTTAATGAATCAATTTGTTGTCAATTTTTTAATTAAATTAAAAGAAATTTTAATGTTGTTGATGTAAATAATTTGTAGAGGATTGGAATGTGTTTCTTGTGAAGGCACGGGGAGAATGGGGTACAAAAAACCAGGTGGGAAGGGGGAAATTGAATCTTGATTTTTTCCCTTGGAACCAAATTTCTTATAAATTTAAAACCAAAAACCATTTAAACCCTAAGAGTGGAAAATAATTCCCATACCTGTGTCAACTATGGAAACTTACTATCGCAAAATGACACTTGGAAAGTCACTTTCACAGGGAAATTTTCTCGCTAGATTTATTTCATGGGGAAATTTGCTCGCCAGGTCACTTTCCTAGAGAATAAAAAAAGAAATATCTATTTGGGTTTAGGCCTCCAATAATTCCAACATCTATGTAGAAGAAATTGATGCGCGCTATAGACGGTCTATGGAGAGAGGCTATAAGATTTTGGTTTTTGATACTATATGGTAAAATAGTGGCTCGTATGTCTGGCCTTGGGTTAAGAAGTGAAGGGGGCGCCTCACTATCAGGTAGAGGGGGTTGAACCATTTCCTGGTAAACAAATTCTTGTCATGGGAAAGGATGTTCAAGAGATTGCTTTTGCAGGCTAGTGTTGTTGCAACTAAAATGGCACATAGGATTTCCATTTTTCATGTTTATACAATCTAAAATCTTGGATGAGATTTTTAATTAGAATCTATATTCTTAGCCAATAATTTTAAATGGAATCTAAATATTCAACCAAGAGTTTGTGCTTGAGAATTTTTTTCCAAACTTCTTGATTTAAAACTTCGTAAACTCTCATCCAAGAGTTTTTAAACTTGCAATTAACTCAATCAATCTCTTGGACAAAGCATTGTAAAGGTCTTGGACAAGAGAATTTTTTAACTCTTGAACAAGAAAATTTATTGACTTTTTTCTCGGCCAAGAAATGTATAAACCACAATGTATTTCCACCAAAAATCCAAAAAGTGTTTCCAAATTTCATATTCTCACTTGTCTTTTTCTTATCTAAATACCACATATCGATTGTACACAACCTTGTTTGTTTCTAGGCTTCAAATATTATAACCTCCTAAACCATATTTATAACCAATAAAGATGCATCTTTCATATTTTTTGTCCAAATTAGTTCTATTTTCCTTTAGAACATGTACATATGCATCAAAAACAAATATCCTTAGATGTGTAAGAGATGGTTTCTTACTAGTCCATACCTCATTTGGATTCTTATCATCCAATGTTGATGAGGGTCATCTATTTACTAGATAACATGCAATATCCACTTCATCTGCCCAGAATGCCTATCCTAACCAAACACCACTAAGCATGCTCCTTGATTTTTCCATCAATTTCCTATTCATCCTTTTTGCAACTCTATTTTTTTGAGGTGAGCATGGTCTAGTATTATACTATTATATACCAAATGTTTTATAGAACTCATCAAATTCCTTCCCACAAAACTATGACCCATTATCATTCCTCAACACCTTTATGTTCTCCTCTATTTGATTCTCCACTAGAGCCTTAAATTCCTTAAATATAAAAAAGCCTTTAGACTTCTTCCTGAGGAATCATATCCATGTATTCCTTGAGAATTCACGTATAAATAATATGTAGTACATAGATTTACCCAGTGGTGGAACTGAAATAGGACCCAACACGTAAATGTGCACTAGTTATAGTATTCCATCTTCCCTCTTAGCAATAGAGAAGAATCTGACATGATTACACTAATCCCCTTAAATAGTGTTCACATAAATCAAAATCCGGAGAGAAAATATACATACTTTCTACCATACCATCAACATGCAGCACTTGAAGGACCTGATCTTCGATATGTCCCAGTCTTTGATGCCACAAAATCATATTTTCTCCTAAAGATACAAGAGGTATTCATTATTCTTCTCCACTCTTAGAACAATGGAACCATTACACCAAAAAAAGATAATTCCTGATAATTTACACAAATTTCTAATCCAAACTCCTCTCATCAATACCATTTCCCCTCAAAGAATTTTGTAGGTATCCTTTTCAAGTACTATTTTTACACCTACATCATTCATCTGACTTTCAAACAAAAAATTTATTGTTAATATTGGAATGTGCAAAATACAAGGGAGTGCCCTGATCATTCCATCCATAAGCTTCAACTTGAACTTTCCTTTTCCTATGATTTTGGCTCTCAATTTATCTCCAAAGAACACTACACCATCATTCAATATTTGTTACTCACAGAACCAGTCTGTGAGGAGTCGTATGAAAATATATAACTAAATCGATCAGCCTTGCCTCATGATCCACCTGTGTACTTGAAGGATCCAAGTACACATCCCCTCATTCATTTGAGGAGGTTTTTTCTTATACAAAAGGATAATCTTCATATCCCTTACCTTTATCTACAATTTTCACTTTATAGTCCTTCTTGTAATGCCATTTTTTTCCACATCTCCAACATACCTTTATGAACATTCCTAGATATTTCAATCTTCCTCTATATTTATATCTCCCACCTAAGGAATTATCTCTATTTATATTTTAGGAGAATCCTCTTATAGAAAAGGAATATTCGTTTTGGCTCTCCATGTTTTAATGTCTCATCTCCTATGGTAGCAAGGATGAGACTATTTCATCAAATTTTAAGGTAGTTGCATTATTACCTATGACAACAATCAAATTATGTTATAAGGTGTTTTCATTGACATCAATGGTGTTGTTATTGATGTCAAAGGTTTTGTCATTGAATGGAAAATATTATAAATTTCAAAGGTGGTTTCAAGAATATTGTTAGAAAGTTTTGACAAAGGATGTCAAATAGACTATAATGTTGTAATTAATGATTAAGGTCTATAATGGAGCATAATATTTGGAGCAATTTTTACTACAAAATATTATCCCAAATGTTATTCTAAAGTACACAGATGGAGAGATATTAGAAACACATATCCAACAATATATGGAGGCTTGAAAAACTCTAAGGGAATCAAAATATATTGAATTTTAAATTTTGGTAGGGTTCAAGACTTCAAGGTTCCATACAAGAATTGTATTTGTCAAATAATGTCTTTGTTAAAATAAATTCCAATCTCAGGAGGTATAACGCATTCCCACACAACATTATAATGTAAATAATTATGCCATGGTCTTGTATCATTGGTCCATTATGTTATAAATTTTGAGGTATTGTGGTTAGAAGGACTGAGAGACAGAGTTATTCTTATAAATGATGATTAATGTTAAAATCTCTCCCTGACCCTTGTTAATTTAATGAAGGATTATGGCGTAAAACACAAGACTCCAGGCATATTTCTTCTTTATGCTTGCGACATGGCATAGGAACACATGGTATGACCTCATTGGCTACTGAGATGATGTAGGATTACATGGCATAAGTATAGGTGGATGGAAAATGGTGCAATCCCATTGGTTGACATAAATGACATGGTGCATAGGTGGTAGATGACATGGCATGAGGACAAATGGATAAAATCTACTACCCAATAGAGACAGTGTGGACCGATGCTAGGAGGAAAGGAGACAAACAAATGGACCAATGAGGAGATGACACGTGTCTTGACATGGAAAGACCAATAACGTGGTACGCTAAGGAAATGACATGTGGTATGTAGATTTCATGTTTTTGGGTGACCAAATGGGCCAAATACATGTGACACATGGGACCACTCAGGGACTGACATGTGAAAGTTAGGTGACGTAGGGATGATATCATCTTTCCTCAAGCGGTATCAAAACTGGCAAAGGTGAAACAAGATCACGATAGGCAGAGGCCAAAAGACAGAAATGCATCCATCATCCGAAGGGATCATTCATGTATTATCCTAGTTGTGGAGAGGAAGGACAAGGAAAAGATTGAAAGACCGAGGGATAAGAAGATAGTTTCATCAACTGACGTTCTATTAGTGAATCAAGATACATGTAGGTGGCCATGTTTTGCAAATTTCTTATGTGTTTTTCCAATATTCTATCTATTAATGAAAATTGGTTAGCCCATGACCATTTAAGACTTTCGACCTGTTGTTGTAATACAGTTCTTTGGGGCCTTTGGTAACTATATACAGTTCTTTGGGACTCTAGGTATGTGGTAAGAATGCGAGAGGATAAACACATGTATATAGTCTTGAATATTGTGGGCATTTATCCCATGATACATATAATCCATTGTGAAAATAGTGATACGTGGCATATGACTAGGCCTTTAGGCCTTCAACGCTTTGAGTTTCTTGCATATTGCAACAACAAGATGGCCTCAAAATTGAATAAGAATTTATCCCCTAAAGCAATGGGTCAAGGTCACAACCCACAGTTATGTGGGTAGAGGGCTACAAGTTAGCTTCTTGAGGAATTCAAAAATATGCAGCCGAATTTGACGGAAGAATTGGCGTGGTCTGCCATATTTGGTAGTACACTAAAATTAGTAATGGAGTTAACTAAAACTATACTGTCATTCATAGATTTAGTTGTGTAGTTGACAATTTGTGCCATATTGGGCTATTAGCTAAAGTTTGAGAAGCACTTCTAAAACTTGTAATAAACCATAATTGAATTTAAACAACATTATAACACAACAATTCATTACATCACAACAAGCATGGTGTAAAATTGGTTGATCACATGTAGAACTTAAATTAAACAACAAGTGAACAACAAGAGAACACAAAAAATAAATAATTTTTGATCTAAAGTAAACTAAAAGTTAAGAACCAAAATTTGTAGCTCAAATTCTTTATAAGTTGTAGAATTGATATGAATACACATGCACACATATGAATTATGAATCAAAAAGGTGGATCAAATTATGAATCGTGTCTGAGGTGTTTGTCAAGATTACAAATAATGCATTGGAGATCAAAGGTGTTTTATGAATTGATATAGGTGATTGAGTGAGATGAATACATAATTTATCTATGTAGAGAAGGAATTGAGGATGAGAGAAGGATAATAAGGAGAATAGAGGGAATATGTGCTGATAAAGGGTGTGTATAATAGCATGTGAGCTGTAGCAGAGAGTGACAATATTTTTATGAACAAGCACGTGCAAATATAATTTGAAAATGTATGAAATAGTGGTTTGTAGGTTCAACAGGTTGTTTCCTGCAAATTAGGAAGTCAATGTTTCCATCTAAGTGGGTGTCTAAAAAATAGCTTCGGGGTTGGTTCCTCAACAAGAGGGTGCTTCTTGTAATTTGATTAGATGTATACCAAAAGGGAGAGGGTTCTTCTTTCTAGTGGGTGCTAAAGAATCATATCATGGATTTGGTTCTAGAAAAAAGAATAGGGGTTGGTGCTCCTTTTAGTCAATGTTGATAAATAAATGAATGGTTGGTTCCCTTTGGTTGGTACCAGAAAACATATTGTAACAACAAATTGGAGCTTGCATTTACAAAAGGAACTATAAAGGATATTGGTGGTTTTTATCTGGTTTCATTATGTGTTGCATATGTAAATTACAATCTTTTTATATGATTCATGACTTGATTTATGATGTTACTTACATCAATTATTACTAAAGAATTGGAAAGTATAAATTGGAAATAATTGTTTAATTTGGTCATAATACTAATTCAACCCCCCACCCCTGCCCCCCTCAATATTATCCTGGTTTCAAACAATTAGTAACCTAGTGAGGTTCCTTCAGGATCAATCTAATATATGGAAGGAATATCAGGGATCATGATGAAATAGGATTGGATTACCTAAGATGGGGTCCCATTTTTGAATGGATCAAATTATACAACCTGGGTGGTAAGAATATAAGTTTATTTAAAATATATGGACTTCGATGTATTTTATCTTTAGAGAATGGGATAATATATTGAGTACAATCCAAAATCTAAAGAGGAAACCTTGAAAGGGTTGTCTAAGTCAGATTCTAAGAAATAGAATTGTTATGAGACTACAAAAGAGATATGGGATGAGTTGTAGTGCCTCTATGTTAAAGTTACTCAAATTGTTGATCATCACTCATGGAATACACAAGAGATGCAATCTACAAGAAATTTTTTTATTTTGCTATAATTGTAGAATAAAAGGTCATCTATATTCTGGATGTTCATACAAAATTTATGATGAAAGAGGTAGTCTCACATCTAGTAGTAGTGGAGAAGGACCTACATTAAGAGAAATAACAGATTTAGATACTACTCAAGATCATAATGAGTGCACCTCTAGTAGTGAGGAAGAAAAAATATTTCAGGTGTCTATAGAAGAATTCTTAGACTTGGAAATCGAAGAATATATTGAAGAAGTTGAAAGTGAAATATATTGTAGATGTGAATCTAGTAGTTCTTATAATGAATTGAAATATCTTGAAGA
The DNA here is from genome assembly GCA_000404065.3 of Pinus taeda. Lineage (NCBI taxonomy): Eukaryota > Viridiplantae > Streptophyta > Pinopsida > Pinales > Pinaceae > Pinus > Pinus taeda. The sequence goes on along the minus strand of APFE030946913.1, from coordinate 96,171 downwards.
AAATATTGAAGATATATACTTTAGAATAAAACTTGTATTTTATTTTGAGGACATGGAGAAGCTTAGATCCACAAATCAAAAACTAGAAGTTGATATAGTTGCATTAAGATAGGTTAATGATTAGCTACTTAATATCAGAAATGTGGAAAGATTTTTAAAATTTTGGATGAGATTTTTAGTAGCCAAAGGCCTCCTCATGTTAAAACTGGTTTTGGCTTTCAAGGTGAATCAATTTTAGCAATAAATCTAAAGGGAAATGGGCCCATCAACTTCATTAAGGCCATAAAAGGACTATAGAACACAATACGTTTATAGCCTACAACTCAACAACATAGACAAGTCAACAACCTGTCTCATCAATGGTTAAAAGGAAAAAAAATCCATTATTTTTTCTAATGTGGTTAAAGGACCATACAATGTTACATTCACATAGAAATTAACACAATAACAAGAAGACAAGTAATTTACTGGAGATTAAGCTAAAGGTAAGTTTCCCTTCAAGTGTTTCAATTGTCGTAAAATAGGTCATTATGCTTCTAAGTGTCTAGAAAAGAATATAAAAAAAGAAACAGAGATCGAAATCATAAGCAGAAGAGTAAAGTAAACAAATTGTTTAAGACATAGAAAGGAATTTCTCAAGTAAATACTTCAACCACAATTATTGAATTAAGAACCAATTAAGGTCCTTTCCTGCTCGAGGATAAAATCATTAGTGACAAAATATCCTTAGGTACCAAAGCTTCTTTAATGGATGTAATTTTCTTGCAATAATTTTGGACAAAGAAATGAGTTGTAGATATTATGTAAGAAATAAAAATGTGTTATGAGAAGCAACAACAAATAATATGGTGAGAATATTGTTATGAATTACAATTCCTTTAAGTTGTGTTGAATGCTACAACTGTAGAAATACTGGACATAACACAATTGAGTGTAGACATGGAAAGAACAAAAAAAACTTCTCAAAATAATGCAAAGAGAGACACATATCATATAAAGGACCAAAAAGGATGTATTTCTTATAGAAATAAATAGAGCACATTTAAGGCAACAAGAAATCAATAGAGATTTGAATTTTAGAGGAAAAATAGCATATCATATTTTGATATTCGTGTGGTGGATCTCTCTAAAGCATCAACTACAATAATAATCAACCTCAAGTAAGCAAAAGATGTTGCGGCCCTATTAATCCTCCATTGTAGAAAAAGCAAAAGACAAGAACATTAAAATGGAGAAAGAAAGAAACACTAAAGGAGATATGCAATTTAGCTCTATTTTGTAAGAAAATGAATGAATAGTGGCATATAAACCGTAGATGCTTAGTGTAAATGGCAAGAGAATGTAAGGGTAAGTTACTTGGTTTCTTAAGAAAATCCAAAAAAAAGAAGGAAAATTTACTTAAAGTAGGTTATCAAAAGAAGGTGATGTCTCCATCAAAACAACATACCAAGGTGTGAAAGAAAAGGGAAGATGATCTACTTAAGGGGAGTAGAACTCTAGTTTCAATTCATTGAAAAGAAGAGGATGGATTCAACATGAAATAAAAAGATTCAGATGCAAGAAACAAAGAACACTAGTATAAAATGGATAATAAATAACTAAAAAAATGACTAAATTTTGCATATAAACGACCATTTTTCAGTCGGTGACCAGTCGTAGCTAATTTACAGTATCTTATAACACAACCAACTTTTAGTCATTTTTAGCTTAGTCATTAATTGGTTGTCTTAATTTTATCGTCTAGTAGTATATTTAGTCATAAATGTAGTCATTGATTTAGTCATTAATTGCCACAATTAATGACCAAAAATACAACAAAATATATTACTATATGATCACCTGAGAAAACCAATTAATGACCAAAGAAATATGACCAAAATGTTAGTTGTGTTACAAGATATTGTAAATTAGCTACTAATAGTCATAAATATGAAAATTTTAGTTATCGTTTGAAACCAATTAATGACCAAATAAATATGACTAAATTTTGGTCGTGTTATAAGGTACTGTAAATTAGCTACTAATAGTCATATGTATGCAAAATTTAGCCGTCATTTGTAATCACAAATTTATCATTTGCAGTAGTCATTTATCTTTTTTTGGTAGTTTCATATTCATTATATAAACGACTAATTTAGTAGTTTATATTCATTTCATTTACTTTAATTAATAATCACTATAAATGACTAATTTAGTCATATATTCATTTTATTTGTGTTCATCAATAATCAATATAACCTGTTGATTTAGTAGTTTTAGATAGATTTTATGTGTTCATTATTAATCAAGATAAATTTATTAGTGTGGTTTTGCGACTAAATTTAAAAAATGCCATACAATGTGTATGTTCGTCTAATATGAAAACGCAAAGTTGCATATGTTAGTTAGTGCAACTATAAATAATTTCAACCAGATAAATTATATTATATGAAATGTTAAAGTATTACAATATTAGTTTCCAACTTAATATTGGTTTCACTACAATTTACACATGAAATAATTATTCATCACTTCAAAACATTATCATTGTATTGCCAAGGCATCACAAGTGAATTCACCAAATCTAAAAACTTGACCATCAGTATCTATGTGTCTGTATTATGTGGGATATTCGGGTAACACTAGATCGACTGTCTTGTCTCTCTCCTTTTGCATTTGTCACTCTAGTGTTATTTCTCTTAGCCTCTTTCTTGAATTCCTACTTCTTACCATCAATATTGAGATCCTTTTCTGAAAACAAAAGAATATACAATGCAGAGTGTAAGACATTAAATACAATGAACACTAGAATATAAACTAAAGTAGACTATAAAGAGTTTATATGACATATACCTCAACATCAGAAATGTCAAAACCATTTTTCCCCATACAAGCAAGAAACTCGAACAAGTTTTCTTCAATTGTAGAATTGAGACTTCTGTGATTTGTCATAGTTATAAGGAGAGCTTCAGTGTAAATCACATGAGAAATATTTCAGCCAACGCGTTTCGAACCAACCAATGTGGTCCATCGTCAGGACAAGTTGAAAATACAGATCTAGCTCAGCGTTTTAAATAGTCCTGGCAGAGACTCCAACGGCTAAAACACTCTAACGGTTACTTTGCCATTCACGAACCCCAGTCAAACTTCCTCTAATTAATTTAATATTATTATATTCGGAGCTAGGTTAATCTGGTATAAATACTTCATTTAAATATTACCTCATTATAAATAAAT